>VDFB02368557.1:0-64899 GCA_007258455.2 Sequoia sempervirens
CCTTCAAAGATCAATGTTCAACTCCTTTTGTTGATCCAACAAGAAAAAATGAAAGTTCAGCCTCTTGGAATGATATTTGTTGTTTGCAAAAGAAATGAAATAAAATGGGCTTGTTTTGGTGTTTGAAGTATTTTACAAGTCACTTTTAGGGTTGAGGAGGGCACCTAGTCAAGTCAAACTCAAAAAAACTAAAAATATTAAAAAAAGGCAAAAAAATTGAAAACTACGTCGTTGTGTAGACGGGTTCTTCTTGGGTTCATCCAAGTTTTCTTGAGTTCTCCCTAGATTAATCAGGCAGCTAAATAGCGTGCCCTGCCGATACTTGCAGGCGGACCTAACCGATACCCGGATTTGGCCAGCCCCTTGGCAGATCCTATAACATAGAATAATAATTTAGACAATGTTACTTTGAGTTTTTGGAATGTGGGGAGAGAGGAGGAAGGTGGGGATGAAGGGGCATGGTTTCAGGTAGGGCAAATTTTTTCCCAAAATTTGGGGATAGAGTGAGTGTTGCTATTAAAATAAGCTTTAACAAACTAAAAGCATTTGATAATTTTCAAAAGTAGATACAATGTGTTGAATTTGCAAGAACGATCTTCTTCATTAGCATTTGAGGGGTTTTAAGCTTTTTTTTTTTAAAACCTGAAAGAGGTTATCTTTTTAATTTTTCATGCACAAAATAGAGCAGGTTGTCTAGTTTTGAAAGGGGGATGTCTCCTCCAAGTCCCCAAGTCCTTGGGATGTCTATGTCCTTGTGGAATGTTGGTTTCAGATGAGTTGTGGTTTCATATTTGAAACTTGGAATTGCCTAAGGACGTGTGGAAGACTCTTGAGAAATTCTCCACTAAGCCAAATTTGGTCATTTAGCTTAGGATTCATAAGGTGTAGAAGGTTGCTTTGTTTTTGGACAACAATGTTGAACCTTTAGAGGAGGTTAGTGCACTTTGAATTGATGGTGCTAGAATATTGATAAGTTTCAAGCTTAAGCATGATTATGTTGTTCTTCTTGAATAATTTGTTGAGAGGGGTAAGTCCATGCAAATTTGCAATTCCTCAATCGATCCTCTATGAAACAAATTTTTGTACTAAGTAATGCTATAAAGAATCGCATTGAAAAATATTTTGAACTTATTTTTGCTCTATATGAAAAGTATGATATGAATATTTATAGTTAGACTCTTTGAATTAATAGAATGAAAGATAGTGTTGATTTTGTGTTTCAAAATTTCTTAAATTAGTCGTTTGACCATTAAGAATTGCTTGAGAAAGTGTAGGAGGTACCATATACAATTGATGTTATTGCACCCAAATTTAAGATCCAATCTATCACCGTCGGTCCATGTCATCTATAGCTACATAGACGATAGCTACCCAACACTATCAGGCCATCCTTGGTGCTATACAAATCGTATTTGCGAAACTCGTTGGGTACTTGCAAAACTCATGAGTACTCGTGAGCCAACAAGCTTGGCGAGTTACTTGATATTGAGTTTTTCAATATTTTGCAGTGATTTTACTTGCAAAAACTAGCGATTTTTTTGAGACAAACTCACCCAAATCATTATAATTTTTTTTTACTTGTTAAAAAAATCACTGTTTTAAGCATTTCCAGCATGTGATCACTGATTTAGGTTGTGCGATTTGGGACTCGAATCTACAGGTTTTCATGAATAGTTTTTTCTGAATTTATAGCATGCATTTGGTGATGCCATTTTATCAATGTTTTGGCTTGAAATAAAAGAAATTATAATTTTAATTTTGCAAGTTCAAACAACTTGCAAGCTGTGAATTTATTTTTCATGGTTTAATATGCTTTGATTCTTTTCTATGTTGGAGTATGAAAGTTCAGAATTTTCACAGTTATAATTCAAGTTTGCAAGTCGTGTAAACTTGCAATCTGAATACAATGTCAATTAAGCGACCTGTGAGCTTGAATTTTCATGACTATAACTGTGAAAATTCAATCTCGCAAGTCGTTTAAACTTGCAATGTGAACAAATTTTCATTTAAATGACTTGCATGCTTGAAGGTGGCTGGGAAAGATCATAGCCAAATTATTTTATCATCTTTCCCATTTGGTATCCAAATTCTTTCACAAGTCTTATAGTGCCTAACAGGATCCTCCAATCCATTGCTTGTAAACTTGGGCAACTTTTGCCTTTCTCCACTAGGGCTTACCATGATTTTATTTTGATGCAAACCTAGCACCTGGAATTTGCTTGCTAGGGAGTTTTGATTCAGACGTTCTAGTGCTTCTCTTGCACTCTCGGCCATGTAGGAATTCTCAACTCTTCCCTTAGTTTCAGCCTTCCACGCATGTTTTTCACCTTCAAATTTTCTTTTATACACCCTTGGCTCGGCTTGTTTCCCTTCTATTGACAACCTTTCAATGCCCAGAAGGCTACTCTTGTACAATTTTGTGAAGGAATGTGACTTTGTCTCCCAACTTCCCTCGTCTAGAGAAGGTTGTCTTGACTTTTCAACTTGACTGTGTTCTCGAGAAGGGTTCCAACTTGAAATTGTATGGTTGTATTTTCCTCAATTGTCTCTTGTAATCTTCTTCGTTCCCTTTGCTCTACTATCTTTAAAGATCACCTAATCTCTTGGTCTTGACCACCTTGTGGTCTCTTCCCGCCTTTATTGGGGTCTAAGGGCATTAATCTCTTATATTCGACCCGATTTCTTTTAAGGCAATGGCACCAAATGTTTACCTCTCTATGTAATAAAATAAATACATGAATTAATAAAGATGGCAATGCATACCAGATACATGAGTAAAATATATCTTTATTCACACATGAAATTATTATAGAAGAAGACCGGAGATGGTCAGCCAAGGATCAAAGTTGGTTGGACTAAATCACACCACATTCTTTGACAATACACAATCTATTGAAAGGACATGACAGTTGCCAAGAACCATAGTTTGCAAACTCGGACTCGCCGCAGACTCGACAGCCCAAAAATATGACTCGGACTCAGGACTTGGGAAAAGACTCGACAAAAAAAAAACTGAAGTTTTACAAAAAAAAAGAACAAAATTACAAATTAATGCATTTAGAGAACATAAGAGCCTAATTTGATTATCAAACACTCATAATTCAAAGATTACACATGTCATATGAATTATGATCATCAAACACCCAATAATTGAAATTTAATCATTCATAGTCATCGACTCATAGTTTCGAATATGGCAGCATCTTGGAATTATAAATGCTTGCATATAATGATGCTTCTTTCAACTAATTCGTTTTTTAGACCTGTATTTCTACAAACTTGAGTGTTGGTCGAAAAAATTAAAAAGAAGGTTTTAGATTCTTTTCGATTCCTGCAGCCATATAGGAATCACAGATAGAATAGGGGTCTGAACTCAGGAGGTCAGAGCCAAGGACTATCGACGGACTCGACTCAGAGTCGTGGCGGGGACATGACTCGGACTCCTGTGGACTCTTCTGTCTAGCGATCGTGACGATCTGGAGAGTCCATAAGAAACATGCCAAGAACATTGTTCTAACATTAAACAATAACTTATAACCACTCGAAGTTGACAACCAATTAAGACATAGTCGTATATACTATAACCAATTTTATTGAAACATAATAATAGACATTGTACACTAACTACATACGTTTCTTTTGCCAAACATCCTCTATAATGCTCATGTAGGCCTTTGTTACATGAGAAAAGCAAGAGGCTTGTGTTTGGATCCCCCATTTAGTATTAGAGTCTACAAGTATGTGTTACGTGTGGTGCATTCATGAAAATAGGATTTTTGTAGATCATTATCACATAATTTAGTTTGCAAGACCAAACTCCAGATTTTGCAATATTATATTTCAGCTTCCAATCTATTGGTGTAAAATACCTATTTGCTAGCACCCCTTAAGGTTGTTGGTTGTTAGGCAAATAGTTTACTTTCTAGCTATTTGGAGTTTAGCAAATATAGAGATCAGAGATCGTAGATTGTTATTTTGGTGATTTTGTGCTTTGCATAAAAATATTTCACCAAAGGTGGTTGGAGACTGCTGTTGAAGTGATCAGTTGATTATCTTCTTGTAAGATTTTTTTTGAAGCTATGGAGTGATCAATTGTTGATTTTTCGGGTGAAGGAAGTTGTCATTCAACTCACCACAAATAGGATGCTGGTGTATATTACTTTTCGATTGAATACGGAGTGCAAAAGGTACTTGCAGAGATAAAGCCAAGGCTTAAAGAATTGCCAACCCAAATCAAGCCATTATTGGATTGCTTCAACTAATAGAAAATGTGTGACTAGGCATCGTGGTGAAGGAATGTCTCACAAAGTTGGCACTAAAAGAATAGTCACATGCCATGGTTATTATACCCCTCACTAGGCCCCACTAGGCCTAAGCATGGAGAAGCTCATTATGAAATAATATGAGGAGTTGGTTAGGAAAGACGATCAAAACAATGGGTGGCATAAGAATATTGAGAGTTTCTAGAGTCAACGCACATTATGAAGACAACATACATCAGCCTTCTTAAATCTATTGAATTGATAGGATATAGAAAATATAAGTTCTGCAAAGCACTCGAGCATGTTGTAAGAATGGTGGATGCCAAGCCTAGTGTAAAGGATCCCCCTCTCTATCACTTAGCAAAATCCAAGGGAATCTCAACAAGCCTAAGAAGAGATCATGAGTGCTGAAGCAAAGCCTTCTTGGCATAATTAGAAGAAATATATAACTAGATGGTGGGTGCACATGTAGACCTCCAAAAAAGTTTGTAAACATTACAAATGAAAACCAACAAATGGCAGCCATAAGGACATGTTGCAGCTTGATATCACTTTTTTTGGGAGTCTTCAGTGTTGAGATAAAGAATGCCTTGAATCGTTGGAAACAATTGGTAACGGGAGATTTGCTAGCTAAATATGTTAGATTTTCATCTAGTACTGAAGAAGAAAGGAGCAGTGAGAGTGTTGACATGCACAAGAGTATGAGTACCAAGCAGCATAACATCAAAATCAAACGGAAGATGAAGGAGAAGAGGACACTAAAGAGTTTCATGGCACACTTGTTGGTTCGACTGTTTGTATGATATGTTTGTTGAGTTGCATGAAATCTCTTTGTGGTTTTTTTGCTGATTTTATGGAGGTGTTTGGCCTATAAATATATAGGTATTATCATCGATAGAATGGCGCGATGAAATAGGAGTTGATTACCTAGGTTCCAGTGTGACAGATGTTTGGGCATTTGAAGCCAGTTCAAGTTAAATATGCTTTCTCTCATTATCAATATTGTTGCAGATTAACATATAATAACTGATTTATATATTCCTCAGTATAATATTTGCTCACAAAACTTAGTTTCTTAAAGCATACAAGTTAACGAATATCAATGCCATCGTGCCATTTCCACTTAGGTAGCCAGATAGGACTCATCTCTTGATGACTGCTAAGGTGAAGAGCTTGATACATATCCATTTAATGCAGCAACATAAAAGCAACCAACGTAATAGCTTTTGCTCGTAATAGCCTTAAGGAGGCCAGAAAGAAAGACCTTAAGGAGGACCTCTTTTCTTTCCTGTTTGATGACCGGGGAAATATGTCTCCCCCAAACAACATGATGTAATTGGTGGTTTTTGTACTGTTTGTTTGCTGTTTTTGTGCTGCTTTTCTTTGTTCTGCTGCTAGTCACTGGGTATCTGTTTTTTGGTTTTGCTCTTTGTAGCCTTTGGGCCTGCTGTGTAATAGGGTTGGGACCTTGGTTTCCCATTTTAATATATCAAAAACATAACAGCTTTTGTACATGATTCAAACTTAAACCTTAATTAAACTAATTATTTTTTCCTAATTGGGCATTGCATTCAAAACACGTAATATGTGGAATTATTTTTGTACCTTTGTTTCAAGTGTTGCTCTACGAAAGATCTCACTTCTAGGGGATTTCTTAGCTCAATCAAGTGAAGAAATTAGTCATTGGCTTATTTCCGTATAAATGCTGTTTATAGGTTTAGCAGGCCTTAGAGTTGGATATGGAGCTTTTCCATTGAGCATTGTGGGATATTTCTGGAGAGCAAAGCAACCATACAATGTTTCTGTTGCAGCAGAAGTAGCTGCATGTGCGGCACTTAAAAATCCCACTTATTTACAGGTGTGGGTTAGTTTATCTTCTGTTTATCCTTTTTTTTGGAGAGCAAACAATTTTTGACACTGATGCTAACCCTGTTCAGTTGTTTTCTTTTTGACATGTGTGAGTGCTTTTGCTTGCTATATTGTAAATTAAATGCATGAGATTTCCATGGTGGCAGATTTTCAGAATGTGTGCTTCTGAAATCACCATGTGAGAATCTTTAAAATCCAAATTTGAGTGATTTTCAGTTGAAAAATCAAAATTCTATTACAAACTTTGCAGAAGGTGAAAGATGCACTGGTGGCTGAAAAGGAGAGACTGTATTCGCTGCTGCAAGAAGTACCATATTTGAATCCCTATCCAAGCTATTCAAATTTTATTCTTTGTGCAGTAACCCATGGAAAGGATGCCAAAAAAATTAAGGTACATTTCTTGGTATGCTTTTGTGACGTCTCTTACTGAAACAATATGACATGCACGGTTCTCTCATCATCTATCATGTATCTGCAAGATTTTTTTTACTTTCTATCTTATATACATTTTTTGTATAGGCTATTCATCTCAGTTTGTGTATTCTTATGTTGGGCACGCATTGCTCTTCCATCTTTCTAAATGGAAAAGGAGACTTTGTGACACCCAAATTTGCAGTTACAGGTCGCTGCCTGCCTGTTGGGCATGTATCTATAAAATTTTAGTTGAAGCAATAAGTGGCGTTTTTTTGCGACTTATCCAGTATAAAGAAGCTATGATTTGTACTTATGTTTGTGTGTACTATTATCTGCTATATAAGTTGCTGCCTGAAAGGAGCAACTTATAGTTATTAGATCCTCTTTTTTTGTGATTACGTGACAGGATTATTGTACAGTATAAGCTGTGTTTCTGCATTGTATGCTTTGGATCCACGTGTTTATAATGGTTTATTGTTTATCTACAGGAGGATCTTTCTAAAATGGGAGTTATGATACGCCATTACAATAACAAAGAATTGAAAGGTTATATTCGTATCTCAGTTGGAAAGCCAGAACATACAGATGCTCTAATGAAAGCTCTGAGACTTGTTTCATGACTAAAGTCAAATTCTTATAGCAGAGCAAGTTTTAATGTCAACCATTTGAGAGGATTGGCCAAGGGAAGTTCTCTTGGAAATGTGTTAATGATTTACCACCTACATATATGTGAAAATTCTCATCACTGGGAGCACCCCTTTTCATTTGCCTGAAGCTCGGGGCAATTAACAGCATGTTGGGAAGGTATCATTAAGGAATTTTAAATTTATTCTTGTGATTTAACTTGTCATTGCGTGAATTCCTTAACATTTCTTCCAAACCAAAGATTTGCATTCTACCTGTTCCCCATAATTTTTAATTTTCAACTCAGGTAGATAAAATTTCAACTAAAAAGTGAATTTTTCTTAAGTTGATTAAAAAGAGTGTTATTGCTGAATTTGAAATGAAAAACCTCGTTATAAAGAGGACCAGGCATCTCCCAGATACCTCCACTCTGCCTAGCCTTCGTTATTTATCTGTGAAAAAGGTTTAGTATGTAACTTAAATGTTTGCTTCTGTACTTTCCTTAAGGATGAATATAGGCAAGCACTAATATTTGGAGCAGTTGTGAATGTTTAACTTAGTTTTCATGTGTTCTTTGGTGGAGAGAAGATATGCTATCCCTAAATATCTCAAGTTCAATCAGACAAGTATGTGGGTTGAGATCATTACCTTATATCAAAAGTTTTTGATGCTATAGTTAGCGGATTGTGTAACCTACCTTTACCTAAGATTTTATTTATTCTTGACAGTCTCATGTTCTACATCCAAGTTTTTATTGTACTACTTGATTGTATTGATTTACTTTATGATCTCATCCGCACACACACTGAATTTAGTTTCTATTTTTTACGACATTGCACCCTCTTGTTCTCACGAATTTAATGCAGGCACTACCGAGATTACTTCCTTTGACCAATCTTGTAAGTAGTTTTGTAAAACGTGTTATTCTACTGTATATATGTGGCCAGAAGTATCCTTCAATTTTGTAGATGGAAGTTCCACAAACTTAGAAGTGTGAAATTGCAGCCCCCAAAGACACAATGATGGCCAGATTACACAAGCATTGCTCGAGAGATTTATACCCTATAACAAACTTACAAGCCATTCGATACTAAATGACTATCGCTGCGAAAGCCCTCAGTGATTCTTGCATTTCTTTGATATATATGCTGAAACCCAAATATAAAAGATATCCTTTATTAGTAGTTGGCAACTATGAACAATGAGTAATCCATTACAATAACCCATTTCGTAGTTCAATTTTCTCTCCGCTGAGCCATTACATGCTATGCCTACACCATATAAAAGAAAGATCATACTTGTAACTTAATGCATCATGTTTGTGAGCATATGAAGAAACTGAAATATAATGGGACCCTTAAATGCTTGATGTATTGTCTTCGAAGGATGTGAGAATGCCTTGATATTTTTTTGAGAAAAGGCCTTTCTAGGATTATTGATTGTATGATCTTTTAACAGGGTACTTGTACTCACAATCTTGGGATGAACCCAAGATATTGAGCTTTTAATGATGGTCGATGAGATTCTTATACATCACATCTTGGATGGATCTTCTCTAAATGACCTCACAATCTATATACATGTAAACATGTGTGTACACACATACACATACACATATGTCTATATCTATGTATATATATAAATATATCTATACATACACATCAACTACTTAACAAATTAAACATTAATATACCCTATCTTAATGCCAAAATTAGGAATATCTTAATAAACAATTTGAATCAAATGATCACTCTAGAATATGATTAGACAAAAGATAACTGTTATAAGTTACAATACTAACATTAAAATCAGGCATTATAGTGAATATATAAATCTAAAAATTTAGATTTGCCGCTTATTAAATATATGTTGACATATTTTTGTCTAAAACATACTTTTTTTGGTTGCAAGGAGAAAAATAAATTATACATTTTTTCTTTCATTAGAAAAAATATATAAGCAATAAAACTTGTATGTCAAAATACATTTATAGGTGATTGTAAAAATTGACTAAGAAATTGCATGCAAAAACATAATAAATTGAAGTAGCAAATTATATAGATGTGCTATGTATGAAAGTAAAACTAAGCCAAGAGAGGAAGGAAAATTTACAAACAAGTCAATTATAATTAGGCAATTGTCAGTAAGGTGTTAGTGGCTAAATGTGATCTACTCCATGCATTTACTTATGTTAATGCTAAGAATTTTAAGTTAGGAAGAAAGAGTGTTTTTTTACATATAATTTGTGGTAATTAAGGGTAATGGAGAACTATTAGAAAGAGAAAGGAACCCTCTTCTTATATTCGCTCTACAACTAGTGAGCCATCTAACCTTCACTCTGAAGGTTTGTTGAAATCCCTCAACATATCTCTCTCTCCCCCTAATTCTAGACAAAGATAAAGGTCTCCATCAACAATTTCAAATGAAAGGTTGAGTAATGAATAAGTGGTTTCCCTCTCTAATTGTTTTGGAGTCTTGCCACAAGATGATAATAACCTAGTTGGTTCATCATGAATTGCAAGATTTTGTCTTGGAATGTGCGAGGGCTTTCACACCCTCAATGAAAGTTTAAAGTCAAAGATGCCTTGTTGAAACGGAAACCAAATGTTTTATTCTTATGAGAAGTAAAACTCAGTAATGATCATCTAAACGAGATTGTTTTCAACCTTTGGAAAGAAGTTGTTTGTCTTCATACCTCACATAAAGTTGGTAGTGGTGGGATTGTGTTTGGATTATCTCCATAGATTTCCAAACATGTCATCGATAAAGGAGAGGACCTTGTACATAATTGTGGTTGGGAACTCTCTTTTATCAATGGTTAGCCTATTGTTTTTGCTCTATTTATTCTGCTAACAATCCTAAAGAAAGATCTGCTTTTTGGGATTGGATTTCTAAAATTCTTCCTATTGTTGATTGGGTGTTGGAAGGGGATTTCAAAATGGTTGCATCATGAAGATCATAGTTGGTTCAATTCAAACTCAACCATGATTAATTTGAAAGATGGATCTATTGCTGAAATCTGCTGGGAGTTATTGATCCTATTCATAATAAATTTTCCAACCATGTCAATAATTGGTTCACTTGGTCCAATTGTAGGCTAGGAAGTGATAGGAAATTGAGCAGGTCAGATTGATTTTACATATCTCATAACATCCAATTAGAAAATTTCCTTTTTGGTTCTTGTGTGCTAGTTGATTATTCAATTACCCTATCCGATCATTTTCCTATTATTTTCTCTCTTTCACTTAAAAAGTGACACCTTTGTCTCAACTCCCCTACAAGCTTAACATCTCCCATCTAAAAAACATTGAGTGTGTTTGCTTTAGCGAGAATTTGGAAGTCTATTTCTAAGCCTCAAAAGGGTGAATCATGGATTTGTTGGTGTTTCAATTCACACCTCTGGAATGCGGATTAGAAACAGACAACTATGCACAGTAAAACTGCTCTTCAAATTAGGAGGGGAAGCTCCCTCTTTGTTGATGATGCTTAAAAAGAAATGTTGAACTATTGTTGATCTTTTTATTCTTAGCTGAGAGCACAAGGTTATAAAACTTTTCACGTCACAGCTGAGGTTTTCTATTTTTAACTCTAACTGCAACACTAGCCTACTCTAAAGGCGCTTCTAACAACTCAAGTAAACTCAGAGCGTGAGAATCAGAAGTAAACAAGGAATGATTTGATAACACAAAAGCTTAAATAAACTCACTTCTAGATCACACCCAAAGATTCATTGTACTTATAGGATGTAAGCTGAAATAAAGATTATGCAAGCAAAACACATAAAACAAGATATTGAAAGAGATTGAGACAGTAGATCAGAGCAAAATGGGCATAAGATTTCCTTCCTCAAATTCCAACAACAATTACATGTCCGGGACAATAGATTGTAGCAAAAACAGGCTTACAATAAGCAATCAAACACCAAATTACACTTGGCACAGATTACACATAAACTGAACAATGATTTGCAGCAAAGGCAGGCATGCAAACTTGCTCTTACACTAAGTGAACAAACACTGAATAACAATGTTGCGGCAAAAGTAGGCACAACAATTTGTTATCACAATAATGGTTGAAAAGAAATGGGCAAGACTGCCCTTATTTATTCACAAACAAGGAGTAGAGAACCCTAAAATTTGCTTGTTTTTTACAACTAGACTTGCCAACATACAAGCTTTATTTCTAAAACTAAACAAAAGATAACTAACAATTAACCACCCGCTAACATCAGTTAATTGATTTAACAACAAGAAAAACTCCAACTATACATTTGATATTTCACAAAGAATAGATATGCATGAATGAGAACAAGTTTAACCTGGAAAATGCATCAAGTTAACTGCTACTTTTTGAGTTCTATTCTTAGAAAACATCGTTACCCCATAGGTGACTCACTCATTGATAATTTTGGTGGCTTTGCAACTGGAGTGATGACCTTTGTTTCTTCTGCAGCTTTATGCTTCTAACGCTTTTCCTGATTTTCAATGGAAGAGTATTGTATAATGAAAATCTTGAGTTTTGATTGTAAACACACTTATGTTCAAAATTTTTTGCACTAACTGCTAAAAATAGATTGCTGATTTTTCTCTAAAAGGAAACAAAAAAAGTTGAGGTTTGGGTTTTGTAAATAATCATGTCTTGAAGAGACCCAGATCGTTAGATTTTGAAAAAGTTGATTTTTTTTTTCTCAAAAAAGAAAATCTCCTAAAAAATAGGGCCGAAAAAGTAGATTTTAAAATTTCCCAATCTTCAAGAGGAGCAAAACGCAATTGGACCCAGATTGATGAAAACTGAAAAAGCTGACCACCTATTTCTAAAATGTGCTGCCTTAGAAAATTAGACCATGAAAAAGCGTGCCTCTGTGCTTGCCAATCCTGAATCCACAAATAACATTGAAAAACACTTCATTTGAACCTCCAAATCTTGATGAGAAGAAAATTCTACCATTCTTCCTTTGGATGCCAACATGTAAAATATGAAGAATGAATGCTAAAAGATTTCTTGAATAGAGTTTGGAGATGAAAAAACACTTTGCATGCAAAACCCTATAATTTTGGAGCCCATGCATGAAAATAGAAACTTTGCATGCAAAAATTTGACTTCGTTTGCATGTGCAATAGTGAATTCCTCTTTTATAGGGCAAAAAAGCACATGCATGTGAAGACTTGTTTTTAAAAATGCATGACAAAAGTAGAGAAATGGCTAAGGCATGAACACTGGGAGTGCTGACTAGACAGGGGTGCCTAGGTTCCCCAATGTTAGCCATTTTTTCATGTTTTTCAAAATTTTCTTGTTTCTACTTTCGATGAAGCTTGCTACTAACTTTGACGATCTGACAAACTGGCACTGCCATATGATAAAACTTGTTTGACCATGGCAAGTTCATAGTTGACCACTGCTGAAGTGACCCCCAACTTCATATTGACATCTAACATCATCTAATCGTGATTGTAAACCCTTGAAGCTGCTATCGGAGACTGAAATGGAAGAAGGCATGCCAAGGTTAGAAAAATTTCTAAGGCATGAACACTTGGGCGCCCCTGGCTAGCTGGGGCACCTAGCCTTTCCAGACAACCATTTTTAAGAGATTTTCAACTTTTTACTTTCTCCGTTTTGTGTGTTTCCGCTAGAAGCCGGTGACCCTTGTTCGGGCATCATTTCCCGTCAATTGGTGAATAGCAGAGATTGAAAGGTAGTCAATTCGGCAAGCCTAATCAAATATGAGATTAATGATACCCTTTGCCAGCCCTCGACACTACATTTGACAGATTTTATGAGATCAATTGGGCCAACGAAGGCGTTTTGAATGTTTTTCGAAAAATGCAAAAATATTCTAATGTTCTGAAAGCTAGACGCCCCTCCTTGACAAGAGCGCCCAAGTCTTCCAGACTTAGCCAAAATTTGATAATTTTTAACTTTCTATGATTTTCTTCATTTCTTGCAAACTGACTCCGTTCGATCTATGTTATCTGCTATCTGACTGATCCTCAACACTAGATGATGATTCAACTGAGGAGTCTAAACATAACTGAGATGATCTCCTACCTTACACTGCCCTAAAAACTGCTTACTGCGTGATTGAACCGAGCTAATGGGGAAGACTTGCATGTTTTTCGAGAAAAAGACAAAAAAACTAAGGCATGAGATCCTAGGCGCCCTTCCTTGACAGGGGCGCTTGGGTTTTCCAGAGAGAATTATTTTCATGATTTTCAATTTTCATTGATTTCTTCGCTCTTCGCTTCGTGTTCGCCAACTGCGTTCATTGTTTCTCGTACATCGAATGACATAAGCTAAAAAATGGCTGTTAGGCACCTTGACTGGACAAGGGTGCTTGGACTTCCTAGTGTTAGAATTTTTTTCACAATTTCCAACTTTTATCTTTTTTTGCCTTTGTTGTTTACCGTTCTACGTGCATCTTTCGTCGTTCCACATCATTTGTGCAACATTTGAAACTTTGAATCTGACACTTGGTAGTTGACCTTCCTCCATTGATGACTTCAGAGTTCATACTTTGCTTTCTGAAAAAAACATAATTGACCCACCAGAGAAATGCTGATGATTTGACGATTCTGATCGAACCAACATGCTTAGGAAGTATTTTCGACCAATCAGAATCAGTTAGGACCCTCCATGCAAAGATTCTATTTTTAGAAAGTTTTGCCAACATCCTTTTGACAACAAACCGAAAAAACCCTAAATCAAGTCTATTTTCAATTTTTTTTCAATTTTGACTTTTGACGATAATTTTACATGACTTTGACCATTCTTTACAAATACCTTAATGAAACATTTTTTTTTTTGATTGGGCACAACATGATTGAATGGTGGTGTTCTTCTCTTACACAATGTACCAAGTTTCTTTGATCATTTGGAAGGAGAATGACTTAGAGACGTAAGAGTAGAGAGAAATCCTTGTAAGGATAGCTGGAACATGGTAGGAAACAACTAAATGTTGATACTCAAAATGAGAGGATTCAAACTTCTATTGTTGTTATTGAAACTCAACTGCATAAATTAAATCACTACAAGGGGTCAGGTACTAAAATCAGAGCTAGACTTCAATGGATTAAGAGAATATAAGATCCAAAATTTTCTTTAACTATCTTAATTATAAGCATAAAAAGAGATAAATGGAGCTATTCTAGATAAAAATGGATTTCACACAGATTTTGCTGAAATAATTAGATTGTTCCACAACTTTTATGCAAAGTTATTTAAAGAGGAGAGTAATTGGGTAGATATTCAACAGATCTTGGAAGAAAGTGTCAAGAGTTGTATCTGTAACCAAATTGATCTTGGGTATAGTTGATTTTTGGATCGTATTTTATCCTTGGAAGAAATTGAATGTGTCCTTTTGTCTATGAAATCTAATAAAATCCTTGGCTTTGATTGTCCTCCAGTTGAATTTTATCAAGTCATGTGGAATCATATCAAACATGATTTTTATATGTTATACTTAGAAGCTCTTTAGAATGGATCCTTTAAGACCAAGTATCAATAAAGGCCTAATCAAACTTATTCCTAAAGGGAAAAGTGAGGATATTATTGTTGGCTGGCATCCAATTACCCTCTTAAACACTTGCTATAAAATCATTGCCAAAGGTTTGGCTATCAGAATTAAACCTATTGTATAGGGTATTGTGAGAGCTGAGCAAATGAGTTTTGTAAAAGGTAGATATATACTTGACAATCTAATGTTGGCTTGGGAGACTATTGAATCGGCCCATCAATTAGGCCGAAATGTTTTAGTGATTGAATTAGATTTTGATGAACCATATGATATAATTTGTTGGAGCTACATTCTTAAAATGTTGCATTGGTTGAGTTTTGGACCAAAAATGTAAAATCATTTCAAATGTTGTTCAAAGACGTCAATGCTCACTTTGCTATTAATATGTCTATTTTAGAACCCTTGAATTACAACTTTCTATAAGGAAAAAATGTCCTTTAAATCTCCATTTTTATATGTGCTTACAATTGATGCCTTGGGTTATCTTCTCCAAAAAGTTAATCAGATGAAGCTTATTAAAGGCATCTATTCCTCAAAATAAGGTGGTTATTAATTCCCACTTTGTTGATGGCAATATGTTGTTCCTAAAAAAATTTAAAGAAGAATTAAACAACACTTTGAACATCTTAAATTTGTATTGTTCTATTTCTAGTTCTCAACTAGCTCATGACAAGACTGAACTTTTGATGCCTTCCAAGCAAGGTTATGAAAATGAACAAAATAATTCAAAATTTTTTGTGGTTCAAATTGGATGGTAATGCTAGATTCATTACTTCTTCCTGCTTGCATCACATCCAACCAAGATCTAAAGTAGCCTAGGGTTCATAGATTGCAAAACTCAAGGACTATGCCTTGCTACAAAATGAATTATTAGAGCTTCTAGTGGAGATGAACCATACAAAAATTTAGTTCGTCATTGAATTATGGAAGCGTAAATTAAGAAGCGGCAAGCTACTAATTGGCTAGATGAAATGCTCATGTCTCATTTCTTTAAAATTAGAGCATCCTTTCCTTTGCAATCTATTTGGAAAGCTTGGCATAAAGTTTGCTAATTTTTGAAATGGAATGACTGTTACAATCTTAATATGATATATTCCTAAGGACACACACTTGTGGCATGCTTAACCCTAACATAAATATTAGTTAATACACTATTACCCCTTAAATAGGATGAAAGTGTATATCCCTGCATAGTTTAGCCCATAAATAAGGAAGAGAACTCTCTCCCATATCATCATATCATACAATATTGAATTCATATGTTATTATCTGATTATTGGAGGTCACCCCCTCGAAGTGGTTTGTTATATTTTTGATTTTCACAAATATTTCCAAAAAATATCTTAACAAGTGCGGTATTAGAGCTACAATTTGGGCCAATTTTTTTTTTGTTTTCACTATAACTTCCAAAACAATATAAATTTGGATCTGATTTTTTTGGGTTTTAAGGTATGTAATAGGGAAGTTCCAAAAAAAATTCAAACTTTGAAGGTAAGTTTTCTAAACTTTATTAAGATTTTACTTTTTTTCATTAATTTGCTCTATAGGCTGAAATTTTAGGATTTTTTTTTAAAAGCTTATAAAAAATTAGGTAGGGTTAGCTCTTTGTAATTTAATATTGGAAATAAAATAAATCCTTTAATTTAGTGGTCAAAGTTTAGCTAAAATTTTCATTAAATTGCTCTATAGGCTACAATTTTTGGATATTATGAAAAATTTGGTAGGGTTAGTTCTTTGAAATTTGTTTTTAGACAAAATATATTCCCTTAATCTAGTGATCTAAGTTTGGTCCAAATTGAAACATTATATTCTCTTTCACACCAAATACTTGTTAAATTTAGTGATCAAAATATGTGCACATAAATTAATTAAAAAATCAGACACAAAACACAGTAGATACCCTGGGAAAACCCTCCTCTTGAGGGAGAAAAAACCCAGCAACAAAATCTCTCTTATCTATTATTCAAGAAACAACACTCTCTTGTACAATAAGGCCAAACTCAAGGCCAAGTAATAGCATCAACTCTAGATGCAAAGATACATATTACAATCTGCACTCTTATATATCGAAATCTGCTCTTGGATAACTTCAACCCGCTCTTGAAGGAAATTCACACTTTGAAGGAATGAATATCGAACTTGCTTGATGTACAAATGAGAAGAATTGAACTTGTATTTATACATTGCTTTGTGAGAGGTCGTACCTCTTCAAGAACAAGGTCGACCACAAGGAGAATAAATTACAAATTAAATAATTCAATTATCAAGTCGGCCAAGACAAATAATATAACATTTACTAATTTAGAAGTCTGCCATGAATGAAGTCTCTTCATAGATAATTGCACCAAGATATAAGAGGTTGGCCACATCACAAAATTGTGTATAATAATTAAATAGACAATGTCTACCATTTAATTATTATCTCCATGCGATCTGGGCTGGAAGGATTCGCCTGGAGTTTCAACTATCATCAACAATACTTTCCTACCTTAATATTATCTTAAAAAAAATTAATACCATGTCATATTTAGGATTAAAGGACCTTTCTACACATACAAAATCTAAGGACCCATTTTATTTTCTACCACCTAAAATTGAGGAAAGAATCCCACAAGGATATGAAACAACAATACATTTCATTAAAGAAAATTGTTTGACCCATTTGTAAAATGCTTAAATGAGGGTATAGATAGGTTTACAAGGATTTTTTATCAGAATTAAAATCCCAACAAAACCACCAAGGTGGGTACAACCCTAATAAACCAAATCAAGGGATAGGAAAACCTTTTCGAGGTCACCAATTATACCTACCAAGAATAAATATTTATATATTTGATGGTAGAAATGTAATTTCATGGATAAGCATCGTAAAACAACAATTTAAACTTCACGATTTACCAAATAATGCCATGGTTGACATAGTTTTACTATATTTAGAATTAGAACCTCACCAATGGTACCAATGGAAGATGAGTGATAAACAAGGACAATTGTTCAATTGGAAAGAATTTAGTGAAGAATTAACAACCTTCTATGAGAAACCATGCATTGAAAAATATTTTACCCAACTAAAAAAATTAAAACAATTAAGGTCTTTATTTGGAATAATGATAAGCATTTGAGATTGACACTTAGAGCTCATGAGGTGAAACCTTACCAAAGGCTACAATTGTACAACAATGGACTTAAGGACCAAATTCAACACAATGTTCGTTAGCTAGAACCTTGTAAAATTACAAAAGCCATGCAACAAGCATTGCATATTGATGAACAAAACACCACCAAAGGTGAAATCATAAGAGTAATTGATAAAAATGTGACTAATTCTACTAGCAAAAACATGGAAAAATTCCTTAACCTAAGAGAAATTAGTAAGCTCTCTCCTCAACAAGAGATTGAGAAAAGAGAAAAAGACCCATATTGGAATCATTATAGTAAATGGTCAAGGAGTCATAAGTGTTCTAGTAGTGAGAAAAACATTGAGGTTGAAGAAGAGGGAGAAGTACCTACAAAAGAATCAAACATAAAACTTAAGAATGAGGATTCCTGGGAAAAATAAAACACTATTATCTCCCTACATACATTCAATGAAACAAATGCACAACAAACATTCAATGTTATTGTATTATTAAAAAAAGAAAAAAATGAAAGTGTTAGTGGATACTGGTAGTACACACAACTTTATCGATAGAAGATTAGGTAATGAACTCAATTGTTTTGTTTATCCTGTCTCTAATTTTCAAGTCATGATAGTTGATGGGAAACAACTACCATGTGGTGGTAAATTCCATCATATAAAACTCTCAATGAGAAATTATCAACTAGATTTAAAAATGTTTGATATCCCTATTAGGGGAGTGGATGCAGTTTCAGATGTGGAATGGCTTAAACAATTAGGCACAATATCTTTCAATTTTCAAGACTTATCCATGAATTTTAGGATACATGGGAAATAATATGAAATTCTGGGAATAAAATCACCACCAAGTGAGATCATTAACTACCATAGGATGGAGAAATTACTCAAGATATAGGGGCACAATTACATTTTATAGAAGCAAAATATGTGACACCTCAAAATAAACCAAAAATTCAAGTGATTATTGAACACCATTAACAAGTATTTTAAGAATCCAAGGGCGTACCTCTAATTGGAGACATTGAATTCATACCAAGAAGCATTTTTCATCCCAAAAAAAATTCTTATTTATCCCTTATGCTTATTCTTAACAAAAGGGATGATCCACGAAGAATGTGCTCACGTTACAATAAACTAAACAAAATCACTCATAAAGATAAGTTTCATATCCATATTGTTAATGAATTGGAAGAAAATAAGATCTATGTAAAACAATCCAAATGTGTCTTTAGGGTGAAACAAGTAGAATACTCAAGACACTTGGTGTCAGAAGATATTATAGAATATTTGTTCATACATATCATCCTATAAATTTTTTTTTTTTGGAAGGTATTAAAGTGAATATCCAAAATTTTGTGGTAGAACGTTTGATATGCCAACAAAATAAAAGCGAAATAATAAAGACTCTAGGCCTCTTTCAAATTTTAGGCATTCCAATACAACACTAGAACAAAATATCGGGGCTGTTGTGGATAAACTAATTAAGAATGAATATTTTTGTGGACCCTTCCATCTATTTTCTACTAATATTATGGAAAAAGTATTCATGCAAAATATACAAAAAAATCATGGATTTTTCAAAATTAGATTGGAAAATAGAGCCACCTCAAAAATTCCTAATCAAGTGGAAGAATTTTTAAGTTGAAGATGCAACATGGAATGATGAACAAGTGATACAAAATATTTTAGAGTTTCCAAGCATTGAGGGAAATCCGTTTTTGAATGGGACAAGAACATTATGATATTAATATGATATATTCCTAAGGATAAGCACTTGTGGCATGCTTAACCCTAACATAAATATTAGTTAATACACTATGTCCATCACCATGAGACCAAATTTCTTTGAGGCATTTTTTCAAACAACTCATTGCCTTGTCTAACATGTTTGATAAAATGCTTTGGTAGAGAAAATGTGGTAGCATAGACATGTATAGACAATGCACATGAACTATTTGAAAAAATGCCTCAATGAGATATGTCCTCGTGGACTACGATGATTGCAGGATATGCACAAAATGGATTTGTTGAAAAGGCTTTAGAAAATTTCAAGCAAATTATGCAATTTCTAGGTGTAAAACCAAATTCCAAAGCATTTTCCAACATCCCCCATGCCTATACCAAAATGGCCGCTTTGGAAAGGGGTATGCACATCCATAAAAAGAGATTGAGAAATGATGTTTTATATTACATAGTTATAACTACTCTCGTAAATGTGTACAAAAAATGTGGAAGCATACACAAGGTATCTAGATCAATTGTTTACCAAAATGCCTCAAAAAGATGTTGTTTAAAATGTAATTGGCAACTGTAAAGAATTGTTTAGTTTAAAATGTGCCAAGAGGGGCTAAGGTTATAATGAGAAACAAATAGTGATGAACATGAAATATGCATAATAACAAAATCAAAGCATTGTATTAAGCATGTATGATAAGGGATGATAAAGAAACATAATAAAATTAAGGAAAATGTAAAGAAACTGTGTAAAGACTTGACATACCTAAAAAATAATTTGAATGGAGGAACTACCCAATTAAGTAATATTTTTTTCTTCTTGCATCAAACTCCTCAACAATTTGAGTTTTTCACAAGCTTACTTCCTTTTCAACGTTTAATTGTATATAACTCAAATAGAATTACTAACAACAATACAAATAACCAATGTATAATATTAAATTCATACAATTCAATCACAATTAACATTGCAACACTACAAAAATTGGGACTTGAATTGATATATATCAAATTCGATGTGAAAAATCTATTATTTCCTTCTTCCTAAGTTGAAAAACCATAAAAAGGTGGTGGAAAGTTCATGTAAAGGTGATAGAATGTGAAAAATTTGCATGTGCACTTCCCAACAACATCAAAAAGCTTTTTTTTTTGTTGAAACACACACATAACTAGCATAATAACAAAACATGTGGGCTTGGATCACATGCATGCTAACTTTTTTACCATTTTAGAGCAAGCCAAAACATGATCGCGTTATAACATGAGTGCAATTTGTCTTAATATACAAAAAGTCTAATCTCAACTTCTTCAAAACACGCTTGCATGATGAAAATGTTGATTTTTTAAAGGTTTCCTAACTCATTGTCTCATTACTCACCCCTCTCCCTCCTCTATCTCTCTCACACCTATCTTTCCCCCTATGTATCTCACCCCTCTCTCCATAGGCTATAGGTCTCTCACTTATATATCTCTCAAACGGATCTCTAGTTATTTCCCGAACCTCTCCACCTCTCTCCCTCCTCCTTACCCATCTTTCCCTCACTTAGTTGAACCAACTTCACTCTCTCATTTTTTTCTATCTCTCCCATCACCTCTCTATTTCTCACCTTTGTCTCCCCCTCACCTCTCTAGGTCTCTTAGTCACTCCTTGTCTGCCTCTCCATCCCTCCTTTTCCATCTAGGTATCTCTCTTAACCCTAGACCCTATCCGTAAAGCATCAACCCTCAACCCTTAAACCTTAAATCCTAAACCCTATCCCTAAACCCTCAACCCTGGACACTATGCCTTAAACCTTAATCCCTCAACCCTCAACCCTCAACCCTATACCCTTAAACCCTTAATACCTCAACCCTTAAACCCTAAACTCTTGACCCTTAAACCCTCAACCCTTATCCACCCCTCTCCTCCCCTATCTCCCTCACCCCCATCTCTCCCCTACTCTCTCACCCGTCTCTCCCTAGGCTGTAGGTCTCTCACTTGTATATCTATCAGGGCTCTCTAGATATTTCCCTCCCTCTCCACTTCTCTCCCTAGATTATAGGCCTCTCACCTCTATATCTCTCAGGGCTCTCTAGTTATTTCCCTTCCTCTCTACCACTCCCCTTTCTAGGTCTCTCAATCACTCCTTGTCTACCTATCCATCCCTCCTTAGCCATATAGGTCTATCACTTCTTGTCTCATTACCCACCCCTCTCCCCCCTTTATTTGTATCACCCCTATCTCCCCCTATGTCTCTCACCCCTCTCCCCCTAGATTGTAGGTCTTTCACCTCTATATTCCTCAGGGCTCTCTAGTTATTTTCCCTCCTCTCCATGTCTCTCCATGCTCCTTACCCCTCTTTCCCTCAACCCTCAACCTTTAAACCCTTAATACCTAAACCCTCAACCCTTAAACCCTTAATCTTTCAACCTTTAAACCCTCAACCCTAATCCCTAAGTTTCCTCAACCCTAACATCTCAACCCTAATCCTTTAAGCCCGCAACCCTTAAACCCTAAACCATAATCTCTCTCTCCCCCCCCTCTCTCTCTCTCTCCCTCCCTTCCTCTATCCCTCCCACCCTATCTCCCTCTCTCAAGTCTCTCTCTCTCTCTCTCTCTCTCTCTCTCTCACACACACACACCTCCCGCTTGTCTCTCCCTCCCTCCCTTTTTCTCACTCACTCCATCAATCTGTCTCCCACTCCCCCCCCCTCTCTCTCTCCCTATCTCTTAGGTCTCTCCTACCCATCCCCCTCTCTCTCTGGTCTCTCCCTTTGGAACCCTACCTAAATTTCTCTCTCTCTCGCTCCATCCCTCCCTATCTAGATAAGTTCCTCTCACTCCAACCCCCTCTCTCCCACACCCTCCCCCCTCTCTCTCCCCCTCTCTCTCAAATCTCTCCTTCCCACCCCTCTCCCTCTCTCAGGTCTCTCTCTCTCCCACACTCACTCCTATCTCTCTCCCACTCCCTCTCTCTCCCTCTCTTTTAGGTCTCTCCCTCCCATCCCCTCTCTCTCTCTCTCTCTCTCAGGTCTCTCCCTCTAGCACCCTACCTATAGATAAGTCCCTCTCCTCCAAGCTCCTCTCTCTCTCTCTCTCTCCTCTCTCTCTCTCCTCTCTCTCCTCTCTCTCTCTCCTCTCCTCTTCCCTCCATCTCTCTCCCTCTATCTTGGATCTCTCCCTCCACACCCTCTCTCTCTCACTCCTTTCTCTCCTCTCGACTCACTATCTCTCGACTCCCTCTCTCTCACACCTCTCCTATCTCTTAGGTCTCTCTCTCTCCCCCTCTCCCACCCCCTCTCTCTCTTAGGTCTCTCCTTTGGCACCCTACCTAGATAACTCTCTTTTCTCCTCTCATGATCTCCTCCCACCTCTCTCCTCTGTCCTCCCTTGCTGATAAGTCCCTCTCACTCCAACCCCTTCTCACCCACTCCCTTTCTCTCTCTCCCCCCCTCTCTTTCAGGTCTCTCCCTCTCTCCCACTCCCCCCTCTCTCTCTCAGGTCTCTCTATCCCTCTCTCCCTCCCATCCTACCCAGACCACTCTCTGTCCCTCTCTATTAAAATTCTCCCTCCCTCTAAATACATACATACATAGAAGTAGACATACATACATACTTACATATATACAAGCATACATACATACATACATACATACAACCTTGCATACATACATACATACATTGATACATACATACATACATATAGGCATACATACATACATACAAGCATGCATGCATACATACATACATACATACATACAAGCATGCATACATACATACATACATGTCATACAAGCATACATGTACATGCATACATACAAATATATATACATACATTTAAAAGACTAAAATTTAACATAAAGCAAGACATAACACGAGCATGTTAGAATGCACTTGCGTTATGTCTTGCTTAGGCAACTCAAACACAGACACAAAAAATATGTCAAAACTATAAAATAACGCGAATGCATTATAACATGCTTGCATTAGTTCTTGCTTTGGGAATTACCAAGACTTAGGTTTGGTATTTGCTTTGGATTACCAACCCAAAGGCTTGGAGTGCCTTCCGAATGTCCAAAAACGTGTTTTTGCATATTCTACAAGATTTCACATAATCACATTCATGCTAGTCGTTAGGTTTGCACGTGTTTCAAGGCCGAACACATCAAACACCTGGGTAATGTTAGACTCTCTCTTAGCTATTTAACGATGTATTTTTTTTTAACATTTTGACAATTTTAAGCCTTTCATCTTTAATTTATTTTGTTTGTGTGCCCATTTTTTGGCAAAAACTAGTGTTTGGTATTTTTTTTTATAAATTAACCATTCATTGAAATTTCAAATAAATTACATTTTTAGAAACTAGATTCCATTATACACATATTAAAAAAAATGATTTTCAATTAGTTTTCAAAATTTATTGGGGTAACACGACCAACATTTTTTTTTCAAGATACGTCCACTTTGAAAATTAGTAAAAAAAAAAATTCATTAAAAAATTATCAGAAAAATCGGGCATAAACTACATGCTGTTAGCTAATTTCTCACCAAAGTGATTTTAAAAATACTATTTTTTTTTTTAAACCTTTTAAGGGACCCATAAAGGTCGCCATGTTATGTTTTTTTGACAAAAACATCACCAATTTATGTGGCTCCCTCTTTTGAACCCCTTAATCTATACCATTTAAAAAAAATAGTGGTTTAGAAAGAAGATTCAGAGCACTTGCTACATTGTTTTTGTTGAATCTTAAAATTTTGAGTGTAACTATCCTCAATTTCTCATCCAAGGTTAGTATTTCCTGATTTTAGAAAAAAAGTGACCACTTAAGACCCCTTTTTGGCCCCCCATCTTTTTGCACTTACCCAAGTGACCGTGAGTTGTGTCCTCTTAGAAAGATTAAAGGCTAAAGCCACTCACAAATAGTGTCATTCCAAATACTGACATGTTGATTAGCTTTTAGTAAAAATAATTCCAACAATTGTACTGTGTGGGCTTGGGGTGCGGAACCCAACTCGTGGTTGCATGGATGTAAGTTAGTTAAGCCTAGAGTTATTGGGTGGAGTTATTAGTTTATTCAAGGAAACAATGAGTTTTCATGAGCACTAACCAAACAATGTTCACAATATCCACACTAGCTTATTTAATCATAATAATATATATGTGCAATCAATAACCCTATATTTACATTTCAATAATTCAAATTATATAAAGACGTTCAAGTATAGTACTTGACATTGCAATTGTATCAATATCTTAATTCTATACATATTACCTACTTCACTCTTGTGTAAACAATCAAATAATTTAGATTTTAATACTTTAACAAAATTGTCTCTTCAAAAAATAAATTACTAAAAAATTGACAAATTTACTATTAAAAATAAATGTCTAAAATGATTCTATTATATTAGAAATTTACTTTTAATGCTAAACACCCTACGCTTTTGATTGGAGTTATGAGTTATGAACCAGTGAGGCCACATACCGTTGCTGCTACCTTTGTTGACCCTGCAACCGCTTTCTCCCTGCGGCAATCCCACTTCCACTATGAGATTCAAATCTTAGACAGCCAACTGTTGCCCTTACAACTTAACCGTTGCACTGCAAGGTCAACCCCAATGTGGATAGAAATATTGTTTTAATAAAAAAAATAAAATTAATAAATAAATTAAAGATATATATTTTTTATTCATATTTAGTTTTCAAACAAACATTATGAAATGAAATGATTATAGGAAAAAATAAAATTCATAACAATAGATATATCGGCAAATGGGGTACATAGAGGCACTATATGGTGAAATTCGCATGAATAGCAAGGAGAAGAAAATCATTGAGTGAGAAACCAGTGAAGAGTTTTGAAAATCTGAAACCTCTTGTAGGTAGGAATTTGTACTTGGAGTGGTACCTAACCAATCTAAGGGCAATCACGGTGTGTTCCACGTAGCTAAAGCCTCAAATCGTGGTTCCACTTGGCTGTTACAGAACATAGCTACTACAGTTCCTAAAGAGCTAGCCGGAATGGAGCCTACCAAAGCAAGAGCCAACCGATGCCAGGAAAAAGTCAGCACCGCCGATAAATCTGAGGAGGTAGATGCTTAAAAGGCCAAGCCTATTGTTAATAGCCACGTCCCTAAACACATTGCATGTCTTCCACGTTTGGAGCTGCATGTCTTCCTTGTTTCATTCCTTGTCAATAGATTAAATTTGCAACACTTTTGCATAGAAGGCTGCAAAATTCTTTTGTGATGTTTTTAGATCTAATCTTTGTTTGTTGTGAATAGATTGAAGCAGCAAGCTCATGATCAAGTAACATACCCAGTAGCTCAACTTGAACTGAGCTACAGTGCAAGCACCTCGGGGCAAGGCATTACTCAAGACTCAGTTGTCCCTTCAACAATCTTTGCTTTGAGAGCGCGCACTCAAAACTTTCTATAGAAAAGGTCAGATGAGAGAGGTTTATGCTTAGTTGTATCTCTCATTTTCCATAGGAAAACTGGACATTGTAATTCATTAGGCATACATGTAATCATCTAATCCAAGACTTCATTGATGAAACAAGAACATTCCTCATGATAGCAAAGATTTCATCTTTGTCATGAATTACTTAAATCTTGTTGTTCTTACAATCGAGGACTAGATTTTGAAACGAATTCATAAATAGATCTATTGCAAATTTAGCTATAAATAGTCCCAATTCCCTAGTTTGGAGAGGGGCCGGAGGTACATATTCCTCACTTTCTCCTATCGCCCATTTGAAGTACTCCACTTTTCTTAGGCAAAGAGAACAATAAGTTCAACTTCTAAAGACACTGAAACCATTCCATCTTCGATGATGCTAGGTTTGCACATTCTTCAATACACTTTATGGATTTCTTATGCCAGCCTGAGGATGTGACTGTTTCATCCCATCCAAGTTAAATTCCAGCTACTCAATTGTGAAGCAACATCATTCTTTCAGCTTATGCATGTTTTATCTGCAACATCTATTCCCACGGTCTATGGCACTAAAGAAATTCTCAGAATATGCATTACATTTGATGATTGTTTATAACCGTCAAGCATATTTTTTGCGACAATTGCTTTATAAAAATTCCTCCATGCTTGTGCGCACTTGTATGGTTTTTAACAGGTATATTACTTAGATTAAAAAAGAAGACATGTCTCCACGTTATGGCAGACTTAGTCAGTAAGTAACTTGAAGAATATTACTTTATGTACCCAAGCTTTATTAGTTTGTAGGTAAATAAATATGTTTGATGTTTGGAGATATATATAATATGGCAACCAAATCAACGAGAAGCAAGGTTTAGAAGTGGTAGTTAATGAAGACCGGATAATCTTAAGTTTCCTATATATATATATATATATATATATTTTTAGTAAAAACAACCCAAAATGTGTAAACTGGCATCAATGGCTTAAAATGATATCCCACATCAGCTTCTTGTTAATTGAGAGGGAAGGGAATCAAAACTCAGACAAATAATTCAGCTGGCTAAGTGAGGCCCATCCTATTGAAAGATTCACAAATATTTTATGCAATTCTTTTTCCCTATATAACTTTCCTTGATAGGTATGTTGGGAATGCAAATATTTCTTTTGCATACGTTGAAGGAGAGAGCTTGCTAATGTTTCTCGAGGAGGTTGCAGTTTCGAAGTGGTAGTGCGTGCACTAGTGCATGTTTGGGACCCTCTAATGTTCTGAGGACGTTTGAAATCAGAAGGTTTTCTACAGCAGAGGAAATTGATCTGGCAGTTAGTCTCACTGTTGATCAGCCATCTTACTAGGCACACCTATATGAATGAAAACATCTTTTGTTTTTGAAATTCCCACTAATACGCACACACGCCTATATATGGATTCGCAGCTTTTTTTTTGTAAACCTGATTTTGGCTTATAAGTGTGTGCGCCATCAAGAGCCTGTGTAAACTTTGGAGATTTTAATCTTTGCTGTTATATGCCAATGAACTGTTCTTTCAATTTTCAAATTCCAAAGTCTGTCCTCCCCTGTCTTTGACGCACGCATTGCTATGCCAATGCTTGTTTTCACTGATACAAACCTCAGTCACTCATCAGCACACACCTGTGACTGTATAGGTAGTTTTGACTTTGCAATTTATATTTTTACTACCTTTGACATGTTTCATACAATGCTGGTGCGAGTTCTGACTTAATAAACATCTGATTTTTCTTTGCTGGGTGTGTTCTTAGGCATTCTAAATACAATTCTTCACTTCTCCTTCAAAAGAAACTATACCTGATGCACACCAATACATATAGTTTTGATAATTCTAAACCTCATACTCGTCGTTCTGCTCATATGGAGTGTAACTATGAATGCAATTTGCAAAATTTTCCAAAAACATGTAGTTTATCCTTATCAGGTTCACACCTGATCAAGCGCTTGCCTTGCTGGTTTTAGTTGACAAAGTTTATTTTCTTTGTAAATATTCATTCAAACTTTCTCGACATTCTGTGGCACACAGTTGTGTGCTAGTCTTGCATGTTTTGAAATAGGGTGTGTGCCAATGTAGGCATTGCTGCAAATTTGTTTTAATCAGCCTTCAATACTGTATGGCATGCTTTCTCTGGGAAATAGTACAGGAGGGAATTGGTATTAAGAACATTCTATGGGCACAACACTTATTATGTTTATAAATCAGGGTATAGCTGCAGCTGATGAGTCTAGATTATGAATGCTCTCAAATTTGTTATGTGCAAAAGAGCAATTGAATTTTAAAACCTTCTCAGGTGCCCTCCAAAGATGAGCACGCGAGTTAGATTTTTAACTGACGTACTAGGTCACATAAATGAGTCTCATCACCTCAAAAACACAATAGGTCATTCTCTTTGTTGGGAACTGATTCTCACGGTCCTACGAATATTACACAAGTGGTAAAAAATTAACATGTTTATTTATGACGATTTAGGAGAATCCAAAAGTTCTTTAATAGCGTTATGAGATATTGGGTGTATGGCTATGCAGGGAAGAAAGAAGATAGTATAGGAAAGCTTTGTGCCTGGAATACAGAATGTTAAATATTGCATCTTAAAAAAGATCTGTAAATGTAAAAATTAGCACAGAACAAAAGAACTGTGAACATAGTAGAAATGGACAATAAACATTGCGCAATAATTTTTTTTTAAAGCTGAAGTAGACATTGATCTTCCAGCCAAAAGATTGATGGCATGCAAACAAAAATATTCAATAGTTTAATATCTTCTTAACTTTGAAGTGGTACGCATAGCTAAGATGCCCTGCTTTCCCTCTAAAGGACTAAGCAAGGATCTCTTTTCATCCTCTAGGTCAGAAGATCAAGGCTTAAGCTTTGTTATTTTTCATTCTGATTAGAGCAATGAGACATGACCTCTTCCTCGCACTGCGCACAATCCCTTCTGCAACAATCTGCCCTTCCTCTACATCTTGTAGAACACATATAACCTCCTCTGCTTCAAAGCTTTTTTATACCCTGTCCAATGGCGGCGGATAAAAGGCAATTAGACAGAAATAAAGGAGAAGCAACTGAGAATTTAAAGGTATATTTGATTTGATACAATTGTTTTAATCAGATATGATTTGATTTTACTCGACACGTAGTGCAGATCATTCTAGGAGGTGCCACTGAAAAAAACAATTACTGAAACTTATTTAACTATTATCTTGTGCTCGAGACGAGATGTTTGCAGCCTTTCAACGGAAATATATTGGTTTCGAATCAAATATTGTTTTCAGGCATCAGGCGAGGAATGTCTCCACTATGTGAAATTAAATGTTCTCCAGATCTGATTTCTTCTGGCGGTGACTGAAAACAAGTAATCTACTCTGCAATTTAACACAACCCGCAGCTGTTTAACGGCGTAAGACTTTTCCAATTGAAAGCTCAGAAATAATATAGCCCAACTGCTAAAAATGTGCTCCGTTGTAGTCTAGTTGGTCAGGATACTCGGCTCTCACCCGAGAGACCCGGGTTCGAGTCCCGGCAACGGAAGACATCTTTTGCCGTGCAAAATATGACAGTAGTGCACAGAGATTTTTACAAGCAAATAGCGAAAAACACATTAAAAATAGTGCGTTTGCCGGGAGTCGAACCCGGGTCTATTGCTTGGAAGGCAATTATCCTAACCGTTGGACTACAAACGCGTACGGAATGTGGTTTTATTTTTACGCATCTCACTTTCGACTATAGAGAGACCGAGTATGAGGTTCACCATGCATATGATTCGTTTATCTGTCCCAGTCTCAGAAAATTAATAGCAAATATTTAGATGAAATATATTTTATTTCAAACCGTAATAGTACCATATGGGTGGTGTAAGGTGTTATCACTGTAGTTTCCCACACTAACAGTTTCCAGTTCGAACCTGGGCTCAGTCAGATTAGTAAATTTTTCACTTAGTAAATCGTCCTAGGGTAAGACATTGTAACGGTGGCTTATGCAGTTGGAGCCTGCACTCAGACATTATGGCAACCCTTTAATTTTATCACTCGTTGTATGATAATCTATTAAAAGAGGAATTTTATTAAGTATGATTTCATCTGCCCATCAGAGTGGCGCAGCGGAAGCGTGGTGGGCCCATAACCCACAGGTCCCAGGATCGAAACCTGGCTCTGATATATGGTTGTTATCAGTTGTGGCTTCATCGTTTGTTTTTGCCAGTAGCAGAGTGGGAAGCTGTAATTTCCATTCTCTAAAGCGTACGATGAGGCAAACCAACTGATCTGTTTTGGAAAGTGAAGAGGCGTGTAGCTTCAATTGTCTTTCATGTGATATTGTCCGTGTTCCACATTATAACCTCAATGGATGTCATTTTATTTAGTCTTTCGTGGACTCTGGGATTTTTTTACCTACTACTCAATGGATATCATTTAATCTTACTACGCCAAACGCGTTCCCACTATGAACTAGCATACATATATTAAATATTAATATATATAAAATAAGTCAAAAGTTATCTTGTTTGAGGTGCATATTTTTCATCATTAAGGGTATTTTTTTAATTTAATTTCATAATGTGATGTAATTTTTTGTTAATAATAAATTCACTTGCAATTGTATAATTTTTTCCTTAAGTTCCAATAATAATATCTATGTTTAAGATTGGATCTTTGCAATGTGATACACATGGATGTAAAATGAGGTAAGTTGTTTTACCTTCGATATTTTACAAACTGCTACATAATTAGTAGCATTATCTTTATTAAATTAAAGCAATGTGTTAAACACTCCTATCTTGCAAACTCTAAAACAAAGACCACAAGTGAAACATCTGACATATTATGAACTTAACTACTATTTGGAAGAATGTTGTGAACACTATGGTGGAAATAGAAATGCTAAGTCAGCAAGTGGACATCTAAATCTTTATTGTATAAATTGATACGACCATTACTCTGAATGATCAAGCAGATCCAAAATTCTAAAATAAGTGTTTTAAACTCTAGATGTGAAACTTAAAATATTTTTTTGATAGGTTAATTATGGGTGCTATAGGGTCCGCACCAAATATAATAAAAGCTTAATACATATGGGCATAAAAACTGGGTGCTATAAGGTCTACACCAAATATAAGAAAAGCTTAATACATATGGGCATAAAAACTGAAATAAGCCAAGATAATTATTACATAATATCTACACAAAAAAACACCTACATACAAAAATAAGTAATTACTCCCACCTTTTAACAATATGATAATTCTAGTACCAAACTACCATCCTTGTTTTTTACCACCTTAATCCCTTGCTCCAAAAACTCATGCCTCAGGTCTCCAATTACACCATATTTAGAGATGACAGGGAGAATAAAAAGGCTGAAAATTTTCAGATATCTAGCATGTGGAATTCCTCAAAGGTTATCAACATACATAGTTAAATCTTAGCTACATAAGGCCAAATCCTCACGCCTTTTGGAGATCAAATGAGTAGAATGCTTAAGGGTTTCCAAATCATCAGTTTGCACCAATTGCATTGTCTCCCCCTTGGATCATGCAACCCTTTATCAGAGGTTTTGCAACTACAAATACATCTTCTAAAGGAATGATTCAGTTGAGGATCCATTCCTTGGAATTAGGACTTGATCTTTATGGATTTGAGTTTTCTCTTTTGGCTTCATTATATTCCAAGAAGAAAACCAACTTCAAAATAAAATATAGTAGATTTATAGTAGAAATCTGAAAAACCCTAGATGAGTCAAAACATATATTAGATTTATAGTAGAAATATGAAAAACCCTAGATGAGTCAAAACAAATGTTGCTGACAATTTATATATAATTATATATTGAGTGAGTTGGTGTTATTTTTAAGATTTACAATCATTCAAAAACAATTTGGACAATGAAACCTTTTTTTTCTTATGCTTTAAAGGTAATCAATCTGTCCATTCAATTTATGCTTGCTTAAAGTCAAACATGGCTTGAACAAACTTGATCTCCAAAGCAGAAGTATTGTCTAGGTAAAGCAAAAATGAACTTGTTAAAGAAATGAATTGATCAACCTCCCCATATAATTTTGAAGAAATAAAATTTTGGGGTGTGGGAAAAATTTTCACTGCCTAAAGATGGGATTGGTTTTACGGTAACAATGATCTTTATACCATCTTTTCTTTATTTCAATATATTAAATTTCATATTCTGGTTGTCTTTTTTGATAGGCATGGTTAATTTGAAATTGTAGACATAAATGGGACATCTTAGTTGTTATCAGATAACAATGTGGAAACACATACCGTCAGGTGTAATGTCTTGTTGCATATCGAATCGGTGAGCTCTGACCTCCATTTCCATCCGCCGCCACTGTGGGAAGAGGAACTCCCATGAAAAATTATAGTCCCCAACAACGCCATAGAAAGAAGTAGTGCTAACATAGTGCGACTTGGCCTAGTGAAGGATTGAGGAGCCTCATTCTAAAACATAACAATGGATTGAGATTCTTTTCTAATACAAAATTCACTGCACATAATTCAAATCACTTTCAGGAATGGAAGAATTTTAGTTGTACAAAAGAGGCAGTTCAATAATATTATGATAATATTTTTTTATTATAACAGGTATAGTTTTAAATTTATTGTTTAGGTTGTTCGATTATACTGTCTTTCATTGGACCCTCTATTTAGACTGCACCACACAATGTTGTATATTGCACGAACACATTCAACTTTTTTTTAAAATGAACATCATAACAAATCCTAATTCTAATCCTATAAAAGTAATTTTAAATCTATTTTGGCATCCACCATCCAAAAAATAAGAATGAGGAAAGAGAAAAGAGTCACACAAGATTAAAGTAACAACAAATACATCAAAGAGCTATAGTCACCATAGATTCCACCTACTTATTGTTTCTTCTAAAATATTTTTCTAGGCATTTATTTCTCATTCCTACATATAGAATCTAATTAGCCCTCTGCCTTAATGAAAAGCTTTCTAAGGTAATAAAGTTCTCTTCTTTTGGTTCGTGCATGCAATTCCTTTGATCTTAATTTATCCTAATGTAAAAGGCATCTGTATGCATAGATTAATTAATATGTGAATAAAATCAAAAAATCACACAATATTTCTAGCTAAAAATGCAACTTCAAGCAGGGACAAATGAATAGGCATACCTTTGCAATCTGAAATTCTGCCTCTCCTAATCGTCGACGCCTTCCTTTATTCCACTTTTTGTAACATCAACATAAAACAATATTGGCTTCACAGAATCAACAATAAACTAAAGCACATAAATTTTGTTCTTAAAACAATAAAAGAGAGATTATTCTATTCATTAACGAGAATGAGAGCATGAATGATTTTGCAATGGTAGCTACATAGAAAACTCAAAAAATCACACATTAATATTTCTAGCTAGAAATGCAACTTCAGGCAGGAAAAATGAATAGGCATACCTTTGCAATATGAAATTCTATATATCAAAGGAAAACAAATATTCTTTCTGGTTTGTGAATTATATAGGGATGCACACTATAGTGACTCCATATAAAAATAAAAATATTAGCTTTAAAACTAAAAATAATACTAAAAATAAATTTTTTCAAACAACTTTAAAAACAAAGCAAAAGTTTCTTGCATCTCTATTGCTAAACACCGATATATATTGATTTCAATAAATATATATATATATATATATATATATATATATAATATTGTATTTATTTAATTTTTTTATTAGATATTCAAGATAATCTTGTTAAAAATATTCTTAAAATTATAAAAGCGTGGATATTGAAAATTAATATGTATTTCCATAACAAATATTATAAAATTATATATATTACTATTAGAAATTAGAATACTATATTATATTTTCTTAAAAATTTCAAACAGTTTTAAAACAACTTTAAAAACAAAGCAAAAGTTTCTTGTATCTCCATTGCCAAACAAAAATATATATTGATTTCAATATATATAATATTATATTTATTTTTAATTTTTTTTATTAGACATTTAAGATTATCTTGTTAAAAATATTCTAAAAATTATAAAAGAGTGAAAATATTGTAAATTAATATGTATTTCCATAACAAATATTATAAATTAAAAATCATGTAAAATTATATATATATATATATATATATTAAAATTAGAATACTATATTATATTTTCTTTAAAATTTCAAATAGTTTTAAAACAACTTTAAAAATATATTGATTTCAATATATATATAATATTGTATTTATTTTTAATTTTTTTATTAGATATTTAAAATTATCTTGTTAAAAATTATAAAAGTATGAAAGTATTGTAAATTAATATGAAATATTGTAAATTAATATGTATTTCCATAACAAATATTATAAATTATAAATTAAAAATCATGTAAAATTATATATATTAAAATTAGAATACTATATTATATTTTCTTAAATTAGAATACTATATTATATTTTCTTAAATTAGAATATTATATTATATTTTCTTTAAAATTTCATATATAGTAGAACTATAAAAAGAAGATGATAATGCATGCTTTTAAAGCTTACATATATAAAAAATCTTAAATATAATATTACTTTGCGATGGGTTAGTAGACGTCATTTTAACAGGGAGAATAAAAATGTACACATACTCATTGATGTGAGTGTAAGAAGCCTTTCGGCTTAACAAGACGATTAAACAAATTTTAGCCGTTCATCATTTTTTGCCATTTTTCGCTGTTTTTTGTTGCTTTCTCTTGCCCCTATTGGTTTCCACTCCTCCTAACTCTTCCTCACTCGTATTGAGTTTTCACTTCTCCAATTTGGCAAGTTGCAGCCTAAAATAAGGTTTTGATGAGGGTTTTAAAGTATGTTTATTAAAATGAAAACATAGTGCCAAGATTCTAATAATGAGCACATTTAGGTTTTAAAATCATGACATCCTTTACCCTACGTAGTTAACTATATATTAACATAATTAATATATAATGTATATTTTATATATAAAAATAAATTATAAACATTATAATTATACTACTACTTATTATTATTATTATATTCTTTAACAAAACTATTAAATACATATATAAAATTATTATAATTAATAATTAATAATTATATTTTTATATAATACAAAAATTAGTATATAAATATAATTAATATATTATATATATTTTATATAATACAGATTGAATAAAATGTAATATAATTATATTTATTATTATATATAATAGTATATATAAGTTATATTATATTTAGAACAAATGAAATTAATATATAAAAAATATAATAGTTTAATTGATCTTTGGAGAGATTATGAAAATGAAAGAGAGATAGAGGGGGAGACAATTCTATATAGAGAGAGGTATATATACTAGTACTTGCATCTAAAGGAGGTTCAAGAATTACACCGATAGAAAACTATATGTATGTTAATATGTTAGAGAGTATGTGTTTGCACATAGATGAGTTGCATGTGACTAGATTAATCAATTAATAATAAGTGCTAAATAATGGAATGAAATAAATTTAGACAAATCTAGATTTTTTCCTTAAAGAAATTAAGTATTAAATCCAATTATGAAATATTTACATACAAATTTAAAACATAAACCAATGCAAATGAAAAAAGAAAGTTGCCATCAATATTCCCATGTAGTTGTCAAATCAATATTTATCTGGATATTATGCGATAAGTGAGATTTTGGAGGCTTTTACCTGATATTTTAGAAGATTTTACCGTTAAACTGTAGTTGGTTTACTATTAAATGGCAATTGAAATGTGTTTTCCAATGACTCAATAGTTGTTTGCAAGTGCACGAGACTTGTTTTAGGCTTAAATCTTACACTATATGTAGCCTATCAACTAATAGAGAGAGAAAATGAAAAGATAGATAGAGAGAGAGAGAGAGAGAGAGAGAGAGAGAGAGAGAGAGAGAGAGAGAGAGAGAGAGAGAGAGAAATATAAGAGACACATAGGAAAAGCGAGAGAAAAGAGAAACTAAATTTCAATTGATTGTTTCATGTCAACAATCCAAGGATGACATGTGTGGACTTGGGGAGTTATGCTCAAGGTAGCATGCCATTTGATTAAGGATATGATAATTCAACTTTAAGACCTCTTCAATGTACCTGTGCACACTTAAGGGAACAAATATATAGAGAGAGAAAGAGAGAAAGAGAAAGGAAGAGAAAAGGGAGAGGGAGATAGAGATAAGATATATAGATAGGTGAAGAGAGAAAAAATAGAAAGAGAGCAAGAGAGGGAGCAAAATGAGGCAAAGGAGGAGAAAGAGATGAAGATAGATAAAGAGAGGAACAAAGATAGAAATAAAGGGATAAAAAGAGGGATAGGGAGAAAAAAGAGAGAAGAGAGAGAAATAAAGATAGAGATAGAGATAGAGAGAAAGATAAATAGAAATAGAGAGATAAAGAGGGAGAAAAAGAGATATAGAGATAGATATATAGAGAGATGGGTGAGATATAGAGGAATAAAGAGGGCTAGAGAAAGAGGTAGAGATAGTGAGCGAGATAGAGAAAATAGATAAAGGAAAAGAGAAGAGAGAAGAGGAGAGAGACATAGATAGAGATAAAGTCACACAAAGAGATAGGGAGATAAAGATAGAGGGAAGAAAAGATATATATATATATATATATATATATATATATATAATTAATTAATTAATTAATTAGAAACATATAGATAGAGAGGGAGACAAAGAGATAAAGATGAATAGCTAGAGATATAAAGAGGGTGATTGATATCTCTCCCTATTTCTCTCTATCTTTCTATATCTCCCACTATATATGTTACTCCCTCTTCCCCTCTCTATCTAACCCTCTCCCCCCTCTATCCCTCTCTCATTCACTCATCTCTCCCTACATCTCTCCTACTACATATCTCTATCTCTATTTCTCTCTTTATCTTCCTCTCACTCCTCTCTATCTCTTTCTATCCATATATTTCTCTACCTCATATATACTATCTGATTATCTCTATATCACCCCTTTATATCTCCTCTCTATATATTGAGCCTCTCCTCTCCCCCATCTCTCTCTCATGTATTGTTCCTTTCTCCCCTCCTCCTCTCTCTTTGTCTTCAACCTATCTCTCTCTCTCTCTCTCTCTCTCTCTCTCTCTCTCCCTCTGTCCCCCTCTTCTCTATCTCTCCTCTACCTATATCTCTCCCTTTCTCTCCTTCCCTCTCTCTCTCTATCTCCCCCTTCTCTCTCTATCTCCCCATCTCTTCGTCCCTCACTCCTTCCCTATCCCCCTATCTATCTCTATCTCTACCTCTATCCCCCTTTCTCTTCCCATATACCTCTATCCCCCTTTCTCTTCCCATATACCTCTATCCCCCCTACTTCTTTCTCCCTTTTCTCTATCTCCCCCTATTTCTCTCTCCCTCTCTCCATCTCTATTTACCTATCTCTAATTCTCTTTGTTTGTCTATCTCTTTGTCTCTCTCTACCTCTCCTCCCCTCTCTATATCTCCTTATATCTGTATCTCTCTATTACTCTATCTCACCATCTATATCTCTCTATCTCTCCCTCTCCCTCTCCCTCTTCCTTTATATATCTCTATATGATCCTCTCTATCTCCCTCTCTCTGTATTTATCTCTCCCTCTACCTATATCTCTCTATCTACTTGTCTCCCGCTTCCTTTCTCCCTCTATCTTCATCTCTACCTAGATATTTTCCTCTCTCCCTCTTTATCTCTAGACATGTCTCCCTCTATCCATCCATTTATCTCCCCCTCTATCCCTCTCTATATATTTATCTCTTTAATCTCTATATATCCCTCTCTCCTCTCTCTCTTTATCTCTCCCTCCTCTCCTTTCCATATCCCTCTCCTCCTCCTTCTCCATCTCCATCTCAATCTCTATCTCCTTACCCCTCTCTCTCTCTCTCGCTCTTTCCCCCTCTATCTCTTCCTCTTTCTATCCCTACCTCTCCCTCTCTCTCTCCCTCTCTCCTTATTGCAAACATAACATGAGCCTGTTGGTAATGGAGGTTAATTATCTTTTTGATTTAGAGGTTTTATTTCAATCATGTTTGGATCCTTGTAAGTGGATGCATAGTTTATTTGAAGCTATCACTTCTCCATTGAGACCTTTGTTGCAAAAACATCATTTGCTAAATGGCCTACCAATTGACCTCATGTACTACATAAATGTATGCAAAAAATAGAACAAAATTTATCCTAATTGACCTTCCACACTTCTTCGGCGTACCCATTGCACACTAAGGTGCGATTGCTAGTTTCCATTTATTGAAGATCAATAGCTACACAAGGAGGTAGGCTATCACATATATTTCATCATTGGATATTTTTCTTTTTGTTATCATTCTTGAGTGAAGTTTGTGGTTTTGGATCAATTTCATTTATGTGGATCTACTATATGAACCATAGATTTGATTGTATAAATTATGTATTTTTTTTTCTAGTTCAGTGAATATAGTGATTTCTACTTTTGTATTAAGATTTGTGGTATTTAAGAAGACCTTTAGAGGGTTGTCAGATCACTAAGAGGTACATTCTCTTAAGTCAGCTCTTAAAAACTGTTGGCTCTACAATTGTGTGAAGGATTGATAGGTAATAAGTAAGTGTGAAAATGTCTTAGACAGTGATGTGAAATAAATATTGTTCTTGTTTAATGCATCAAATTGAAGTATTCTTCTTATAAATGCCCTATTCTTATGAATGTGAGTTATCTAATATGAGAGAAGATATATGAATGCAATTGAATGCCTTCAAATACAAGGCCATATACATAAATCATGCAAGTGTGTGTTAGTTGGTTCATAACAACTAGTGAAATGGGTAAGAGTCAACCAATTTTGAACATTGATGATCTAGTTGGTATGAGTTTTCCATGGTCCATGAAAGTTAATTAGAACAAGATTTTGGATTAAATTGTGTATTCTTTTCAATCGACATTTTGGATCACATTTCTTCATAATCTAATTTATTTTATTTTATTTTTATTTTTAATTGTTTATTTCTCCCTCTCCCTTATCTCTTCACCCTTATTAAGGCCTTATTTGCACTTCAATTTTACACTTTTCTTTTCTTGATGATGGATCATTGAGTGTGATCCAAAATGTTGATTGAAAAGAATATGTAGTTCAATCCAAAAGCTTGAGCTCTAATTGATGATCTATGCAAGGAATGAATGTCTAATTGTGGAGGGTGCATATATGTTAGGTGTGTGAGAAGATGTGCATAAATGAATAACGTGTGGTCAAATATGTGGGAATGTGTTTTAATAGGGGTTTGCGAAGGCTAGGAGAATGAATCCAAACTCACACAAGATTGCACCATTTGTTGATATGTGATTGCATTACAATAGTCTCTAAAAATGGGCAAAAAACTAAACAGGAATTGACATGGTACATACAAATTTCACCATTACATTTTTGTACTCACTTTGAGGTGCATTGTGAATCCTAGAATGATTAAGTATCTCAAAGTATATAGCTTACAAACATGCACGTTAAGGGAATATTCAAACTTAAAAGGATATTTGAGTCCATATAAAGTAATGGATCTCAATAGATATCATATGTGCTTGTCCTTTGGCATGCACACTCCATTGGAACTTGAAAAATAGAGGGAAAATGTACAATTAACTTATGCCACAATGACAAATATTTATGTACAAAAGATTCGTTATATTGAGAGAAGAGGATAGGGTTGAATTTTTTTGCTTACATGGAAAGTGATACAATGTAGTGTTGTGTCCAACATATTGAGCAATGCTACACTATGCGATAAAGCTCCATTTGATCACAATGACAAATATTTGTGTAAACACCTATAAGTATCTACAACATCAAGATATGAGTGTTAGGGATATGATATGCACTTATGATTGGTTGCATCCATAAGATGCAAGGAATTAGAGGAGATGGAAAATTAGTATATGAAATATAATCATAATCTAAGCATGTGAGAATGTAACTCATGTAAAGTAAATTTTTTAATAAATGCATTATGTAATAAGCAAGTGAAATATATAAGAAGATGAGGCATGCAAATTGGATGGGCTAGAGATGAATTGCAAGGTATAAAGTTACCCCCAACATGGGTAATATGAAATCTAATGATGTGGACCTCAATATTCAAAAAACACTTATATATGTGCATAAGGCACTATGATGGGAATATGCTTCCAATGTGGCATCCAAGAGTATGAACACATAAAGGTAGAGGTAAGGAAATAGGTTCCTAATGATATCATAGATCTAAGAATGTAACTAAGAGTTCACGGGGGAAAATTTGATGCCTCTCAATGTAAATGGGATAAGCAATGACAACATAGGAAAAATAGTGGGAAGGGAAGAGAAAGATGCCTGTACTCAAAAGAGATAACTCCATAAGCATGATAGAACTACACAAGTATAAATGATATGGTGTAAGGTATAATATGATAATGTTTTATCCATTTATTTTATCATACTCCTTCCTTTGTGTTTTTTAGTTTTTTTCACCTAGGGAATGATGACATGTGTCACCATAAATTTTTCACATCTAATATATTTGTTTTTAAATTCAATATGTAAAAATCTATTTATGTTCCTTATATCTCACTATTGCTTTTTATATGACATTGACCCCTCCTTCCTCATTTCATTTTATGGGCACAACTTTATGTGCCAATTCTTTGATGGAAACATCTATTTTCCTTATTGGGGATAATATAAGAGCACTCATCATTGTTTCTCTCTAGTACATCCTTTTTCCTCTTCTTGTCTCTCTATATTTATACCTTCATCAAATATTTTCTCTAGAAATTCATATGTGAAAAAAGATGAAAAAAACTAACACATTTGTTTGTAGGACCTTTCCTAACATATTTGTTTTGTAGATTCCGACCCAAGAACATAAGCTATCTAGTAGATACAAAAGTAGTGTACATTTTTATACATCCTAAGGCATTTACATTTACACAATTTACCTCATAATAATAATTTGTATTTTGATAATTTAATTAAATTATCTATTCCCCATCCATACTTTACATGAGTTACATGCTTACATGAGAAGATTACAATTACATTTTTATGTACTATTTGTCCTCCTCTAATTCCTTGCATCTTATGAATGCAATCGATTACAAGGGGCATATCCTATTCCTAACACTCTTATCTTGAGATTATAAATAGTTATATGTAAATAAACAAAGATTAATTATTGTGATTAAATGAAACTTTATCACATAGCATGGCATAGTTCAATATACCACACAACATCACATCATATCACTTTCCATATCGGTAATCTTTTTCCAAACATACTCTCTCCTCTCTTTTTCATGAATTTTTTATAGTAAAATTTAACTTGCATTTGAGATTATTGTTACTTGCATAACATAAGCTACTCATTGCACATTTTTTTCTCTAATTTGTAAATTCCAATGGAACATGCATGCCAAAGGAAAAACACACAAAATGATATCTTGTGAGGTCCATTATTTTATATGGACTTGAATATCCTTCTATGTCTAAATATTTAATTTACATGCACGTTTGTGAGCGCTACAAAATTTGAGATACTTGATCATTATAAGATTCACATGCACCTCAAATTGGGGGTCAAAATGTAATGGTGAACTTCACATACCAACCAGTTCCCATTTAGTTTTGAACCTATTACATCCCTATATACTCAACCACAATTTATCCATTTATACACGTCTTCCCATGTACTTGAAATTTATTGCAGCCTCCATGATTATATACACTTATTCACAACATGGAAATCATAATTCCTTATCTTGGCTCAATCCCAAATGTGTGGGATTTGTTAGATTGATCTCACATCCTTGGATCTAAGCCCCAACATTCCAAAATTCAAATTCAAAATTGGTCTACTACACCCATTTCACTAGCTGCTATAAGCCAAGTAAACACACACTTGCATGATTTATTCAATTGCATTCATTTATCATCTTCTCTCATCCTACATCACTCACATTCAAGAAACATTTATTAGAAGAACACTTCGATTTGGTGCATTGAAAAGAGCAATATTTACTTCGACATTATCATCTATGACATTTGCATGCTTGCATATTGCCTACTAATCCTTGACACAACTATAAAGCTAACCTTTTTCGAAGGGTTGACCTAGGAGAATGTGTCCCTTAACAATTTGATAGCCCTCTAAAAATCTTCTTAAATACTACCAATCTTTATGACAAAGTAGATATTAGTGAATTTGATGAGCCAATGAACAAAAGTACACAAATTGTAAGATCACATTTGTAACTTAAGAACAGATCTATGCTTATAGAATTAATCCAAAACTGTAGACAACCCTTAAAAAATGTACATTTGATACAGACTTTAAAACAAAACATAAACAAAAAGAATCCAATTTTAATCTCAAACAATTAAATTTTAAAACTGTAAATAATTAATCTAAATGAGTTTATGTTGAGTCCTATATGAATCTTATTGAATTAACCATATTCCTCATTCATTGATTGCGATGTAGAACACAAACGAATTGTTTTATAACAAGTTTAACAACGAAGGAGGGGGGTCATATCAATAGGAATGGACACGACTCCAAATTGAATTAGGAGAAACCTGCAGGCCCAGTTTGCTACTGGGAATAATATCAAACGACGGAAACCTCAACCGGTATTCAACTCTATATGAGAGCCAGGTTTCGATCCTAGGACCTGTGGGTTATGGGTCAACGTTGCACCACTCTGATGGTGCTGATGAAAATTTAAACGATGAATTAAGATTATAACATCTTGTTATGTGATGAGTTACTTCGTCAAAGGAAACAGCTGCCATAATGTCTGAGGGTAGGTTTGAATAGAACAGAGCACCGTTAACGACGATTTGTATGGTAAAAGGAAAAGCATTAGAGCTTTGTCTGAGCCCAGGTTCGAACTGGGGACCTTTAGTGTGTGAGACTAACGTGATAACCAACTACACCACCCAGACAACGGTTCTACTTTTCAATTGGACATTTGAATTTCAGATAAACATTTACTATTCTGTTCTCTGTTGCGTGTTAGCAATATGTGCTCAATACACGTCATAGAAGTGCAGTTGACCCTGTTGAAGACGCTCTGTGCATATCTTGGATGCTTGTGAGAGCTAACATGGGCATTATACGCGTCAAATAGTGGGGCACTTTGCTCTTTTTTGTACGTTACTTGAATCTAATATCTCAGATTCGGATAAACATTTACTATTCTATTCTCTGCTGCCATTAAGAATTAGATGAAAGCATTTGCATCTCATACTCTCTCTCTTGTTGATTTAATAAAGAGCAACATTCGTTCCCGTTACAGAATGTCTGCGAATCAAATAAGACTGTTAAAGTAAACAAAAACAGGTGCCTTTTAAACGATAGATCTGCGTTTGGCTCCTTGCAAGCGCGCCATCACTGGTCAGATATTTTAAGGATTAGACGGCAAAACAATTTTCCGTTGCCGGGACTTGAACCCGGGTCTCTCGGGTGAGAGCCGAGTATCCTAACCAACTAGACTACAACGGACAGGCATGGGAAAAATGTTGTGTTGTATCAATTTTATCTTTTCTGTTAACTGCTTTTCTGCTCCAGTAAGCCATGCTACAGTAAATTGCAAAATTGGATGGCTTTTCACACTAGCAAATGCACCTCGGTGTGCAATGGGTATGTAGAAGAGGTGTGGAATGTTAGTTAAAAAATGGGTATATTTTTTTACATACATTTGTGTAGTACATGAGATATGTTTGGGCAACAAAGATTTCAATTGAAAAGGGATAGCTTCAAATCAACTATGCATTGATTTATAAGGATACAATTGAAACAATTTTTTTGAACTAGGAAGATAATTAGACTCCATTACCAATAGGCTCATGTTATGTTTACAATAGCGAAAGAGGGAGAGAGATGAAGAGATAGGGATAGAAAGAGGGACAGATAGAGGGGGGAGAGAAGAGAGAGGGGTAAAGAGATAGAGATAGGGGATAGCGATACAGAGGAAGATGGAGATGGAGGAGAGGGAAAGATAAAGAGATAGAGGAGAGAGGGATATAGATGAAAGATATAAATATAGAGAGAGGGAGAGAGGGAGAATGAGAGAGGGATAGAAAGAAAGATAAAGATAGAGATAAGAAGTGATTCTTAGAGAGAGGGAGAGATATAGGGGTAGAGAGAGATGGAGAGATAACAAGATATAGATAGAGGGAGGGATGAAAGAAGAAATATGAAGAGATAGAGATAGAGAGACAAATAGATATAGATATAGAGGTCTAGGAAGAGGGAGGGGGAGAGGGGAGAGAGGGAGACATGTCTAGAGATAGAGGGAGAAAGAGAAAGATAGTGGTAGAGATGAAGATAGAGGGAGAGAGGAAGAGGGGGAGGGAGATGAATAGATAGAGAGAAAGAGAGAGGTAGAGGGAGAGATAAAGATAAAGAGAGATAGGGAGATAGAGATGGAGAGATATAGAGAACTTGATATAGATAGATATATAGATGGTGAGATAGACTGATAGAGAGATAGATATATAAGGAGATATAGAGAGGGGGAGAGGGAGAGAGATAAAGAGACAAATAAATAGAGGGAGAGAGACAAGTGGAGAGGGACAAAGAAGAAAAGGGAGGAGAGAGGAGAGGAAGAGGGAGAGGGAAAAATTAGATAGAGGGAGATATAGAGTGATACAGGGATATGGAAAGAGATAGAGAGATAGGGAGAGATATAGAGAAATAGGGAGATAGATGTGGATAAAGATATGGATAGAAAGAGATAGAGAGATGATTGAGAGGGAGATAGAGAGATAGATATACAAAGTAGGAGAGATGAAGAGAGAGATCTAGAGAGGAGTGAGAGGGAGATAGAGAGAGAGGAAGAGAGGGTTAAGTAGAGATAGAAAGACAAAGACAATGAGAGCGGGGGAAATGGAGAGATATAAAGATAAATGTAACATGCCCAATGTTCTACTAAAAAAAAATCCTAGGTTTTAACCCACAAGTGAATAAACTTGGTGCCAAACATAGTAATAATTTTTTCTTTTCCAAAATGTAAATTGCATGCGCATATGAAATAACCACTATTCCAAACTTCCATTGCATTCCATCATAATCACACAAATCTTTCCACAACATTGATTTTATATTGAATAAACTCAAGTACAACATTTATGTTTGCATCCTTCCATACAAACGGATACAAAGTGCATACATAGCTCTTATGAGCTTCCAACACTAGAAATATATATGGTCCATGTTGTCCACCTTCAAATCTTTGGTCGTTAACTGATGAGGAGAAGCATCACTCAAAGCACTTTTCCACCAACTATAGACTTATTTAGGTCTCCCACACATCTACCTATCAGGTAAGATGGCCCTACACTTCGACAAAGAGATTGGTTGGATAACCCCATAATACTAACCTTACCTGAGCTTAGTGTTGTGTCTGAGAAACTGGAACTTAATCATATGGTAGCTTCTACCTAAAAGTATGACAATTTCCTGGACTAGAATGTCTATCTAGATCACAGTGAATTGACAGTGCAAATAGTGGCAACGTATTACACTACTTTGGCCAAAGTATTCATCACCCAAGATTTAGAGTGGATGTCATCCTATTCACACACCTCCATAGCTCGATTTGTTAAGACCACACATATTCTATGTATAGATAATTCCCTCCATTGGGTAATCTTTAACCCTAGGAACAACCTATTACCTCTATGTTTAACTAACACATCTACTAAATAAATAATTCAAGTAACTCTTACTTACCAATTAACCATATAGAATAACATAACGTCACGTCATTAAATGACTATAGTACCAAAGGTACAATTCCAACTATAAAAAGTCTCCAATCAAGGGACTATCTCAACACTTTAGAAATGACTCCCTTCAAAAGTATAAACTTAACAATAAATGAACTCAATTCAAAAGTATAACTTTTAACAATAAATGACTTGAATCAAAATATAATCTCATCAATAAATGACTTGCTCGTGCTTAAGTATGGTCTCAACAATAAAATGACTCCAAATGAAAGTATAATCAACAATCAAATCATCAAGTAGATCATATAGGTTAAACCTAACTTATTTGCTTCAATAAATAATCTCATAGACAACCCTACAAAATCGGTTATTCCTAACCTAGCATTTCCAAGAAAAGTATTGTAATGATCAAGAGATCTCAAACAAATCATAAAATTTCTACATCAATAAGAGTCAAATATTCACATGTTCACAATGTTCTCTATATTTAGCCTACAGGCTATATATTGCATGAGGTTTGGCTTGAAACAAGTCTCACACCGACATGTTTCTCGTCAAGCTTTCATGGTTTCCTGTTTAACTCTGAACCCACTTGCCAATTAGTATAGTGTAGAATAACTTTGAACCCACTTGCCAATCAATATAGCGTATAAATGTTGGGTAATCAATGCATGGACAAGTTGGGTAAGCGGCCGTCCTTTTCTGTCCTGAAGTGTGCCGTCGGAATGCTTACGAAGCCACAACGATGATAACACACCTTCTAGATTTGAGATCTTTGCGCTATCTTAGACACCTTAAATTTCATTCTTTTGCATTTACTGATTTTGGTAAATATCTGACAATCATTTATTCGTTTTGGTAAATATTTGAAAATCCACCCACCGTTGATTATCCCTATAAGAAGAATTATGTGATTCACCAAAAACACATGACTTCTATGAAAACTACCAATGGAAGTAGTTAATTTACTTGAATCAAATTTTAGGAGACTACACAGAGGGCATAAGAAATACTAGGAAAAGGCTTCCAAACAGTGTACGGTACTTCCAACACTCTAGCTTTCACTGTAGTTAATTTCCTGCTTTGATTGTAGTTCTATTACAAGAAAGTGCTCTTTGTCTCTTTATTCCATTTGCTCTTCTATCCTATGTGTTGTATTATTTGGTTTTAGATGTTTTTGATTTTCCTTAACTTGAATGTTTGTTTGGCTAAGCTTCTAGTCAATGAGATCAAGTTATTAGTTTCAAAATCAGTGCAATAAAAGCTTCTGTTATTTTTTTTGTATGTTTATTTATTATTTACTAATGCAATAAATCACTATTCATAGTTTCTGCTAATTTTTGTGTAAATAATGAACTTTTTGAGGTCATTTCCTTAAAAATTCCTTCCTTACGTTTCCTTTCTACTTCCTATTATTATTTGATAGCTACATATACTAAAAATTGATCTAGAAGCAAACAACAATTCACATAGACACTCTAGCCTGTTTAGTAATCTACAAAAGACATGATAGGAAAGGATGATTTCTATGTACCATTAGCACAAGAATTGACTGATTCTCTCTGTTTCCTTTCACTCGACTTTCCTTTCTCTCAAAGAAAATAAAATTATCAGTTTTCCCTACTTGGGCACTGATGTGATTCACAAGAGGAGTACTCTCAACTTTGTGTTTCCTTTGCCCCTCATGAAGTCCTTTATATGCAAAGGTGGGCAGTGGTGGTATCTCCAATTCCCACAGATTTCATACAAACCACTGTAAAAAACCTTGTGCCCTACACGTAGTGATGAAAATGGGAAAAAAACCTTTTTCCCTACACATAATGATGATAGGTTGAATATACATAGTCCATAAATGCTTTCCATATGGAGAACCACTATGGATTGTCATCTTGTGCTTTCAAAAACACTTGTTCTAAAGTCCATTGCAAAATATGCCGCAAAGGCAGAAAGAAAATCTGAAAGTTGTATTGATATGTTGACACACATGTCAAAAGCAAGCACCCCAAGACAAGGCGCGTGCAGCATACAAAAAAATTCATGTATGAGATTATTGCTGATTGTGATATAGGTGCACAAGAAATGTGCCATATGTTGCAAAATCTTCCCCTTGTTGTTTGCAATCATGAATTTATGGTGCTTAATGTTGGGAGAAAAGTTTTCGACCGAATTAGGACAAACTGAAACGAAAATATGTTGCAGCTGACTTACATCCAAATATACACACAATGTCCTCCTCAAATGGAGACAGTAAGACTACTTGAATCTACACGATCATTCTCATTCTCATCAAGTCGCAAAAAATACAAGTGGAAAGAAAGGAAACAAAAGGCAATTATCAGTGTCTTCCTCCAATTTACTGCTATTCCAAAGGAGGATTCAAAACATTTTGACATTTTGTTGGAGCGAACTACTCCTTTGCAAGCAATTTCGTAACATTGTCACAGACATCCGTATTGAGAAAGAGACAATTGTTGCAAATTGGAAGGAGATGAATATACTTAAATATTATGTGTGGCATGTTGACTATGTAATTGATGAAGTAAATCAAGAAGAGGAAGAGAAACGAGATGATGAAAACAATATAGGAAATACAATACAATTGAATGAATGGGAGTTCTTATCACAATTGGGTCTTGGTACTAGTGGAAATCTTAATTCCCTTGACATGCTTGGAAGACGTGACTTTGACAATTGCAACAAGTGGAATGACTGTACAATACCTCAAGCTTTACATGAAACTACAGATCATTTTGTAAGCACAAACAAGGTGGACCAGCATGACAACCCAACATCGTTTGAGTTTAATGACACTGACACTTGTTTTGGACCATTGTAGTGCTTGTGAATTCGAAAAACCCTTGCGCATGATCATACAAGGCACAACAAGAATAGGAAAATCCTATCTTATTATTGCATTAAACACTCCCTTTCCAATTTTGTACTGCGAGAACATAGCCCACTCCTTGTTGTTGCTCCTATAGGAATCATAACATTCAACATACATGCCTCAACTATACATTCAACCCTAAAGATTCTAGTCAAGGAAATGCAACCATTGAAGGGTTATTCACTTGCAATGTTCCAACATAACATGAGACACATAAAATACCTTCTAATTGATGAGATGAGCTTTATAGGCCCAAAATTACTCTTGAAAATTGATACTAGGATACGCGAGGCTTTCTCCCACCAACAACACTTGTGCTTCGGTGGAAGATCTATCATTCTTGTAGGTGAATTTGCACAACTACCCCCTATTATGGACAAACCTATATAAGCTGCTCACACAGATGCAAAATCCCTATGGGAACAATTCACTATTATTGTCACACTAGAAAAAATATATCGACAACATGGGGACACACAAGCTCAAATTGAATTTTAGAGAACTCTACAAAACATTCGTAATGAAAAACCAAATGAACAAGATTGGGAGCTACTAATGCGTTGCACAAAAACAATGTTATCAAAAAATGAAACAAGTCTTTTGACCTAGCAATGCACCTATTTTTGACCAATGACTTAGTTGGAACGCACAACAAAAGAATGATGCAGCTGTTAAATCTTCCTATTGCACTCAGTATTGCAATAAAAACAAACACAACATAAAAGATTGACAATGATGCTAACAAGCTTTCCCATGAACTCCTGATATGTAGAGGCCAACACATCATGCTAACTACAAACGTATGGACTCAGGCAGGCCTTGTAAATGGTTCTCTTGGAGAGGTTGTAGATACACTACAACAAATCCCTATGATTTGCTCCACTTTTTGCTCTATTTTTTGCTTCTACCCACTGTTTTAATGTATTTTTTAGCAATTTTTTGAAAACATCGGTGCTATTTATTGGGATGGCGCAATTTTTGGCATTTATTGCATGAATCAGTACAAGTCAGCGCTAATTAGTGCCAAAAATAACATCATCTTTAGCACCGATATTAGCTTCGAGTGTAGTACAAATATTAGCTTCGAATGTAGCATTGATATTAGCTTCGAGTGTAGCACCGCTTTTAGCTTCGAGTTTAGCTTCAAGTTTAGCTTCGAGTTTAGCTTCGGGTTTAGCACCGATTTAGACACCCCTATGTCAAAGAGACTTATTTATATGTCTCATCGATGATGTAAAACAGTGAAATGTCAACAAGATATGGGCATATCAAGGAGAAAATCACTTGTCACATCTACAAGGTATATCTACAAGTGCTCAATGAAACAAAACTCTTAGATATAACGAAGTAATGTCGATGAGATATTGAGATATCAGTAAGACAAATAAGATTGTCTCATTGACACTCTTCAAGTAATGATCAAAAGCATACATCGCTATACCATCGGGAAGGTGAGCAACATATGCAGTAGAGCGGTATACACCGCAACCCTATAGCAAGAAGCCTTGAGCAAGGTGGTAGTGCGGTAAATAGAAGAAGGGAAGGGAAAAACACTACTATACTGCAACAATAATCACAAGTCTCCTCGACATGGCAGAGTTACACCAATATATAAAGAAATACCGCTGAAGGAAAATATTGATGAGATAGTGGCATATCGGCAAGAGATATTAACTTGTCTCATCGACACCGGAAACCAACATTAGAGGAACATAAGATCTAATGTCGATGAGACATTGAGATATTGGTAAGACAAATAAGATTGTCTCATCGACACTCTTCAAGTAATGATAAAAAACATACACCACTATATTGCCAAGAAGGTGAGCAACATATGTGGTAGAGTGGTGTACACCACAACCTTGTAGCAAGAAGCCTTGAGCAATGTGGTAGTGCGGTAAACGTGGCATCATTACAATTTACAAAAAATCACATCAGTTGCAAAAATTAAATGCCATTAAATTATTAAGGGTTGCCAAAACTAATATGACTGAATACCACGCCATCCAAAGATAAGTGAGTTTTCCCAATATCGCACTCAATTGCAGTGGACTAGCATGGAAGGAGCTAAGGATACGAGAAGAAGAAGTCTTGCAAGCGTGAAATACTCAGGTAAGTGCACGAAAACTATCTGAAAGAGCTCTGTTAATATAAAATATCTTTCAAGGTTTTGTCATCTGAAGCCATAGTAGAGTAAATTGAAACATGCGTCCTTAAAGAAAACAATCAGAAGTAAAATAAAGTTAGCCTAAAATTAATTATGAAGAACCTAAAGTAAAGAAGAGACCACTCCATCAGTCCATATTAGATATACTTCCAGGTCTACTAAAGAGGGTAATAAGAAGTTTCTCGTGGACATAGCACAAAGTTGTAGGGATGCCCTCATTTCCAAATCTGGATGGGACCTATTTTGGTATTTTTATAGTAAGAGAAATGAGAAGATTCCAGTGTCAAACACTTGGATGCTGGATTTAGCAAGGTTGATTGTCCCAAATGTGTTTGTTGATGTAGAATTTATTAGATTGCTAGCCAAACACTATCACTCAACTACCAAAATAGTAATGTTTCCAAACGACACAGTATTGGTAGAAGTAACCAGAAAATCCATCATTGAGTGTTTTGTCTTAAACAAGCAGGCTCTGACCAAGATAAACTTGCAAAAAAGTGAGGATTATGCTAGGTTAAAAAATACTTATAGAAGTGATGAGGTACCCCTATATATGAAAAGAGACATTGGTAACAGAACATTCCCCATCTCTACTGCCACTACTGAACCATTTAATGTGACAGATTTTCAGTATTACTTTGTGAATACATATTTAGCTCTTTGCCAAGTGTTGGGGATAGATGCTCAAGATAAAATTCCAATAGGCCTAATGATGATGGCCATGCGAATTCAAAACCTTGAAACTAATATTGAATATGACTTTGGTTCATACCTTGAGAAGGCATTAGATGATGAATTCTCCCAAGTTATAGAGGATAGAGCACCGATTAAATTTAGACACTATTCCCTACTGTGTCATCTGATATTGTACCAGAATAGGGACCAATGGACTAAAAGAATGGACTTGGATACAATAGATGAGCAAGGGAATTCCTCACCTATCCATAAATGGTGCTATATTTGGGATAGTTGGTGCAAGAATTCAAGATTTGTTGTATTCTATGAAGAATTTGTACACAAAATTCTTCAAGCTATTGGATATGCAATACCAAGATTGTCAACCAAAATTTTGCAACTAGTGAGACCTTTGGCTTTAAGACCAGACCAGGGTCATACACACAATTTTGGAGATTGGTTCTTCCTCTTGGAAGTTACAATAATAAGAGTTTATGGATGCCCTGTTGCTCCACACATACTGCCAAAATTTGTGCCCCTCATATTAACATTTCTTGAATTTATGTGGCAAATGATGTGGATGGAGAAAAATGTAATGCACAAGCAGAAGAAAGGCACTTTCTTGCCAAACCAAACCAAGTGTGAAGATTGGATTGTAGGCTTAGACACACTAGAGGAGTTACAGTATTATTTGAAGACAAGATATGCATTGAAATCTGGAAAAGAAAGAGCCTTTGAACCTGAAAATCATATGAACAACATAAGGCACAATCTTCTTACCAAAATGAGAGTGCCACACCAAGTAGATTTTGAAGAAGATGTCATAAGGAACTGCATTGTTTATAATGATGTACTTAGTAGAAGGAAAAAATGGGAATATATGAAGAAAGTTGAAGAAAGGACGAAGCGGAGGTCCAAGGATTTCCTAGGATACTTTTTTGAGGAAAAGGACCCCATCAAGAGGATAGAATTGATAATTGGTAGATTTGAAGACTTGTACAGAAAGAAGGAAGCATATCTCAAAGAACATCATAGTGGTGCAACTGCAGAGCATACCCTAGGTGAAACCTTTGAGCCTCCCATGGAACAATTACCTCCCAAAAGACAAGAGACAAGAAGCATTGAACAATTAGTACCTTATGAGGATACTGAAGAGGTGGGTGATATTGATGAAGTGGCTACATTACTGCAGTCATTGAAAGGTGATATTGAATTTGATCAACCCATCCTTGAGACTAGTGCCCATAAAGATGAGGAAAGGATGGGTGATATAGAAAAAACAAGTACATAGGTACATGAAGATGAAAGGGAAATTGTACCAGGAGATTCATAGAAGATGATGAATTCATTAAGACTCTTGAGTTTACGGATTTCTGGATGAAGATGAAGATAAAATAATTTCAAGAGAGGATGGAATCAACAAACGCAGGAATTGAAGAATCTGAGTAAAATGAAATGGTAGCACAAAATTTCTAGGAATTAAGAGTTGACAAGATTGACATGAGCCCCTAGAAGGCTAGAGAAATGGTCTTGAAGAGAAATATGCTCATTTTCCCTATATTGGAATTAAAGAAAATGTTTCTGCTTGATCAAGTGCGGGCTCAGGAAGATCCAATGCTAGTTGCAAAATTTGATTCCGATGAAGGTGTGAGTGGAACTGGGTATAACCCAAAGATTGAAATCCTAGCCATATAGATCAAACAAAATCCAAAATTATTGGATGTAATTCAATGGATGAAAGGGGCAATGATGGTAAGGACAATACAAGATACCACCCCTTTGGAGGAAACCACAATGACCATGGATTCGACCATGTTCACTCAAGCAATTGTTAAGGGATTAGAAGACATATTGAAGGAGTATGAAAAGGAACAAAAGGTTCCTAAATGATGAAGTTAATAAAATATTCATGGAGAATGTCAAATTGAAGGAATAATTAAGATCAGGAGTAGGACCCTCACAAAGAAAGGAGATGGTGTTATACATGCCTCCTATTGCTCCAATGGATATTGTGAAGAACATTTCTGTAGAACAGGTAAAAACTCTAGAGAAGGAAGTGGATGATGTAAAGAAGGCCAACAATCAAACCCAAGATGAAGTGAAAAGATGAATTTGTGAAGTTATGGAAAAGATTCTTGAGCACAGGATAAAATTAGTTATGGATAAACTAGAGAATGTGCATGATAGTTATAAAACACTTCAGTAGGCAATGGATCAAATAAAGACACATATGCTTGTATTAAATCCTTTGTTCAAAAGGTGGAAACCTATTCACCACACTTTGGCTAAGTTATGCAAAGTTCTACAAAGAAGTCCTGATGCACCCACAACATTAAAGCCAACTGAACAAACTGTGAATACGATTATTGATGAATTTTAGTATGTACAAAGGTTTGATAAAAAGATTGTAACATGAATGGATTTATTCCATACCTGCAAACATTGGTATATACCTGAAATCATGAGAGATGGTGATCAGTTGGAGGACTTGGATAAGTGGAAGAAAGAATTCAGTCAGGTTTTTCATAAGTGCTTAACTCATATACAGGAGGATGATGATACCAGTCTTCCGAGGCTAAATCAGATCATGGATGGGTTGATTGTTTTTGATGCAGGATACCTAAAGTTTGTCAATGATACAAAGGCATTACTAGATAGTCGATGGAAAACTCATCTTGCAAACATGCAAAAGATCCAGAAATATAAGTGGCCATCAGATTTTACAGTGTATCAGTGGGATGAAAAGTATTTGGTTTCACAAGAATAGGACACTAAGGCGAGAGCATTTGGATGTTCATCATGGAGAGGAAGAATTTTCCAGATCAATGATCACAGGTCTTCTACGTTGAATGATGGAACCATATGTCAAAATGTCTTAAGTCTTGTTATTTCCTTAATTACGCTAATTAAATAGTTGTTAGTAAAAGAAGTAGTTATGAAAGGTCATTTCTTTTTGTAAAAGGCCTGTAGCTTGTTGCTTCGTATATAAATAGGAAACCAAGGCCTAGTTTTAAATTATCATCATCATATATTATTTCCATTTTGAAGATTTCTATTATTAATATATATCAATTGAAGCAATATAATGGAGAACATCTTATTATCATAGATTCTCCATGACTGTGTTATCATTCTATATTTTTCTTATGTTTTCCATACTTATTTCTTCTTATATTTGAATGAATATCAGTTATTGAGCCTCAATATTGTGCTTATGTGAATGAATATGCTGATATAGTAAAGCATTTATTGTGGATGTTGGTAGAGTTGCTAATTTTTTTTAAAATTTTAGCTTATTTTGCCTTGTTACATGTTCAACATAAAAATGGAAACTATTTAAAAATAATAAAGTTAACAAAGTTGCTTATTTAATTAATTGTGAGTTACGTGCATTAATATTTTATTAACATTTGTGTCTTCACGAACATATGTTGATACAAAATGAATGGAAGAAGCATCCAAGTAATCCTAACTTTTTTTGCCAACAATTCATACCAAAGATTGAACAATTTAAGGATATTGCAATAGGTATTAATTAAGGATATGATAATGATTATATATTCTTATACTTGTATATTCTATGAAACATTCCTTATTTTCTATGAAACAATGTATATATTCTTGTACTTATAAATATTATTTTACTGTTATGTCTATTAAATAAAACAAAGTTTGAATAAAAAATGCTTCACCCTTTTTTGTAAGTAAGTATGTGAATTATTGTTTAAGGAAAAATCTTACAGTGTTTACATTTCCAGTTTACTAGTTTCAAATCTTCATTTTCTATGTATATAAAATTGTATGTGCTCTTTATCTCAAATGACATAAAACAATAATATCATGAGAATCAGGGTTTTCAATTTCAGCACCATCATTGTCCACACTTTTCATATCCTGTTCGCTTTAAGTACAATCATCAAAATTTTATTTTTATTTCTTGTTCCTAGTTAATCTTGATTCCTTCTAGCACAACACAGTAGGTTGCATGTTAAATTTCAAACATTTTTTATGCATTTTTTTGTATATATTATTTTCTTAGTGCATCATTATGTAACAACAATTTCACTTCTAAGATATATAGTAAAAATAAATGAAAGCACATGTTTGCTTTGTCAAGGGAAATGTATGGTGAATACCCTATGTCTTTCAGATAAGTGTGCAAGCGAAATAAGACATAACTGATTGAATCTAATTTTCTACTATACAATTGTTTTTTTATGTGCTTTTTACTTTTTGCATGTGGATTACCCTCAAAAAGAGACTGCTTATCTTTTCTTAAATGAATCCTTTACATTTCCTGTCTATGAAAGGAATTTACTGCTTGACAACAGGTTCATGAACTTCATACAAATTAAGATTGGTGTTAAAGGCCATCCCCACAAATATTGTTTGGTCTAGAATTATAATGGAAAATAAAAAATCTTGCTAGGAGAATAAAACAGGTTTTCAATTGTCCAAGTAAAACATAATATCACTGAAACATTTCAAAGTTTAGGTCATAAGAATCATCCATTTTTAAACATGGATTGCAAATAATTCTAAAAATTTAGAAGTCTTGGTCATTAACATTATTGTCTGCTACAATGTCATTTAGTGTATCATTGTCAATGTTCATATATTCTTTCAAGTATTTAATATTATCATCATCCTCATCTTGTCCTCCATCATCTTCATCATCATTGAAATTTGACTGCAGACTATCTATATTGTTACCAGATGTATTTGGATCATCATTTTCTATACATCCATATTGTTGTCTTCCATAACATCTAACTCACGGATTACATTTGCATGTAGCGTACTGAACATAACCATCTTCAACATCATCGTGGATATGCGTTTTTGTGAGTGTTCTCTGTCCCTCTCTCTGTTTGCTGGCCATCATTTTTTTGCTCCATATCCACCTAATGCATCGTCAGGCCATATATGCTTAATCTTGGATCATAATGTATGACAAATATCCATTTAGGGTCAGAAATACTTCATAGAAAATACTGCATGAATGACATATATTAGACATTATATAAATTGTATGAACATATATACATCAATTGAATAATGGAACATTATTTTATAGACTACCTTTTTTATACAATAATTGCTATAAAACACAATTTTGACAACATAGTTTATAAAACATCAGTCCACTCATTTATTATTCTTTGGTTTTCTTCCCTTAAGAACATCCTTAGGGAGACCTTGTTCTTCCCTCTTCTTTCACACAGGAGTGTGTTTTAAGAAGGGGTAATCAATCAATAACTCATCCCCAATGGTAAGGTTCATAATAACCTCAACCATTATCAATCTATCAACCTCTCTTTCCATATCTCCATCTTTATCATTTATAACCTCAACAAATTGACAATTCGGTCTTACATTAGGGTCCCTTCCCTTACTACTATTTATAAATCCTGCAATATTTTTGTGTGTGTATACACGTCCATCTATATACATAAGATAACCTCCATTCATTTCTTTTTCACTTTCCAATTGGAGATGATGTGTATACATATTCAAATTTAGACCATATGTTGACATGCTAGGCTTATACTCTGCCAACCTTCTCCATTCACCACTGCAATATGATGGACCATAATTATATGGCATTAATCTCCTAGTGGTTTGTTCTAAATTGTTTCTATGTTTGGATCCCACATGTAAATTTTGGACAATAAAGAGGCCTAGATTCACTCCATGAATATTGGAGGGTCATATCATGTAGTTGTATCCCCAAAATTGAAACACCTCATACACTCTAGGTAGTTGTTGATCACTAGTCCAAGCACAATATAGTCGACGATCAAATGTCTCTTTGTAAATTGATCTCAAACTCAGGGGAAAGTCATCATCTCCATCACATTCATTCTCATAGGGTATGTAGTCCACCTTCCCCTTGTCTTTAAGCAAATTATGCATCTTCACACCAGTTCTTGTTCTGTTACTTGTTTTCGTCAATTCCTCATCTTCCGAGTTGGTATATTGGAACATTTTTTTGTTAGATGTATCATCTGATAAATGATCATTGCCCTCTAGGATGGATGTTGGTGATCCAGGAAAATTTAAATCAAGAACTTTATCCTGCAAGTATCCATTAAGAAAAAAATAGTTATTTAAATAATATAAAACAATCTTTAAACAAAGCATACATCATGTTATTTATATCAAATTGGAAAATTCCTCACCTCAATTCCTATTGGATTTGAATCTATTGTAGGAGGCATACTATTGACTGGAAGCTCATCATATATGTAATTTCTTTGTACAATTGCTCATTTGAATTGTTTCTTTCCACGACATACAAAACATCCACAAACAATAATTTTCTCAAAGTATTCATCCCATGTACTATAGTCTTGGCCTACCTCTTCTTCAGTGCAATCATTTGTTGTGTCTGTAATATCCATTGTCATATCCTCTTCCACCCAATGTCATCTATGTGATTTAATAGTTTTAGGTCCACGTCCACGTACATATCTTGTTCTCTTGCTAGTTGAATGCTTAGGCTTTGCATTTGTTCCAATCTCCATCTAAAATTATCAACAAAATGCATTAATTTATGTCAAGATTGGATAATAAATTATAAATTTTAATAATATTGTGAAAAAAGATGGACGTATCACAAAATTCCATCAAATTTATATTTGACATATTGATATCATGTTTTGGCTATCCTAATTTTCAAACTTTTCCCTTGATCATATAATCACATTTAATCACCATTCTTGTGCATTTTCAACCAATAATTTTGACCTCAAAGGCCTCATGGACAAAAAAATGACTTTATCTCCTCTACGTTGTAGCATTTGTGAATTCATAAACACCTTCCTCCTTTGGTTGAGGTTGCTTTCTCTTCTTACCTATATTGTATCTACAGATTTCGTTGTCTCATTTATTTCCACCCACTTTCCTCTCAGCGATTTAGTATTTCGATGCCATCCATGTCCTCTCTCCATTGCCTCCTCTGTGAATAAAAATGCCACCACAAAATCTTTCACTGCACTACCATCGAGAAGGAAAAAGCAATTTGGTGGACAACAGTAAAAACCGCTCTACCGCACCGAGTTGATGAAGGAGCCGCAGGATAGTCATGGTCACCACACTACCACACACCAATGGTAGAAGACTTGTGGGACTACGGGATTCATCGCAACACCACCAAGAACAAAAGGAACACTCACGTGCCACCACATAAGCTTTCACTTCACTACCGCCAAGAAGGATGAAGCACCTTGCGGGACCACGGTAAAACATTGCTCTAATACACCAAGTTGATGAAGGAGCCATGAGACAATAGTGGTCACAAAAACAAGGTAGGAGTTGGAATTATTTCCAACACTCTGGGTCCTATGAAACACAACAATGAAAATAGTCACTATACAACAATGATAGGGGCTAAATTAGGCACACTTGATGCCTCCTTATATGTCCCAAACATATTACATTAACAAAAAAAAGTCAGTGCTAAAGTTTTCATTAACTAATGCCGACTAAAGCGCAACTAATGAATCAAAATCAAAAATTTAAAAAATTTCTGCATGAAGGAAGAAATCGGATGACAAAAAAGGGAAAAACGTCGTGCGAAGGAAGAGAGCAGGGCGCTACCAACAATTGATGAATGAATGAGAGATTTTAATGACATCCACGAGACCAAGCGGCCTAAGGGACAAAGAACCAAAAAGCTAAGGAACCTCCAAACTCTTTTCCATGTTGGACCTTCTTTTATGAATTTTGACCAAAAAACTAGCAGTCTTGTTGATCTTCTCCTCCTCAAATAACTCGTGTAGATTGTCAGCCTTTATGTTAAATTTTTATGGGAAATTTGATTTCGTTTGCGACACCATAGGTAAGGTTACAATTTTTTTTCTTGCTTGAATTTGTGATTGTTTATTGTTCTTTGTATTGCATTTGAATTCGTAATTGTTTACTAGTTCGTGGCCTAACCAATCTAGGAAACCTCTAAATTGTCCCATCATTATAAATTGTAAAACCTTTGAGAAACCAACAAAAATTTTTACCCTACCCATTTGAGCTTTGGCTCGAAATATTATAGCACGAAGTGAGGATGCCTCTGTATTCTTTCCCTAACCTAGGTATCAAGGAAATAGTGAATTGCTTGGAAAATCTGGGAATTGGGTTAGTCACTGTTGAGTAACTACTAAAAATAAATGCAGAAATAAGTTGGTTTTTCCTAGCCGCGCCATAGTCACCAATGCCATGAAAAATTCGTGCAAGATTGCATTATGAAAGAGTTTTCATGATAATGTTATCAACACTAAGCAAACTGAGCAAACATATTGTCCCTAGGTTATCAACACTAAGCAAACCTAGTGAACATATTTTCCCACAAAACAAAACTTTCATACCACAAATTGGACAAAAACTTTCATACCTGACAGTGTGTACTTCGTTTGCCTCCACAGACTGGAAAAAAATAATTTTCCCTAGGTCGCCTCAAAATGTCAAGCAATGGAGGGAAGTAGGCATTGACAACAAACTCTGGCCACAATGAGGTAATTAATTGTCAATTTATAGATTTTTAAATGTTTCCATTGTTTCTTTGAATTTTACTTTTTACTTTTTTATTTCTAAATTTAAAAGAAGAAATATAATTTAAAATATATAGATATGGACATGAGACTGACAAAGATAAAGAGGAATTGGCTTCCATATTGGGGGTAGAGGTAGTGAACAAATTGGTTAATGTGGACTGGAAAACACTTGCCAGATACATAGAAAAACAATCTATTAACACCCCTCAAACATTGCAAACAAATCAATTGTGTCAAAGGGAATCAATTGATTCCCCAACCAGTTCTGAATCGAGCAAAAGTTCCAGGAGGAAATCAATGACACTAAACTCTAAGAATGTGGAACAGGGAGCAAAGACTTCCATTTCTAGGACACAAAGTTCCACCATGCCATGTTTTCAATCTTGCATTGGTAGCTACAATACGAAGATAGAATACAAGGTGGTTTTAGGGGAAGTTCGAATGATGGATGCTGGGAAAATGTTTGTGAATAGGTTGAAGGAATCATGCCTTCAATGGTTCAAAGACCATCTACATTTTCCATTCTCAAAGATACCCATGCACCTGAAAAAAGCAGTCATCCATGACATAGAGACTGATTTTGGAACAGGTTGGTTTGTAAAGAAGATAAACCTACGAATGTCTCAAAACTGCAAGAGATTTCAGTGCAACCAAACAAAGAAGATAAAAAATCCCTCCTAACCTAAGGCAAAAAAAAGGCCAATTGATGTAAGTGTGAAAGTATGGAGAGAGTTTGTAAAAGCATATGAGAATTCTGATGCACAGAGGAAGTCCGGTGAGGAGAGTACGCAAGTATTTGAATTTTCTCATAAGATTATATCAAATTTATTAAACAATATTTAAATTTTATTTGTGCATAGTTAAATTGAATTAGTATATGTTTTAGGATAAGGCCTCCAAGGCTAGGCTTGAGAAACTTCGTACCACCCATCGTAGTGGACAAAAAGGTTTACATGCCTTGATCTATACATTTGTATGTATATTTAATATGTTAAATGATATATATATTTTATTTCATTGGAAAAAGTAAATGATTGCATATTAATTAGTTTAACCAGTCCATATGCCATGCTTTGACAGGAGGAGAAATATGGCCGTGATTCAAAGCAATTTGAAAATAATATGTTACAAAACAAAAAGTGGAATGATTTTGTAATCTGGATGGAGAACAAGGTATCAATAGTTGAGTTTCAATAACTTAGTTGGATATTGTTGTGTTAATATGTCAATTTGCATCTCTTGTGTTAAGTTGTTTGCTGATGCATAGGATGAGTAAATAGAGCTCAAATCTTATGATTACAAGATGAAAATTTATGTGCATGAATAAATAGTAGAAGGATGTAGATGAACTCAATTCATCTGACTTTCTGCCTCTTGGAAGGCATTCCTCTTGAATCTCTGAAATTAGGTGCCCGAGACTTCCCTATAGCTTTTACCTTTCATTGCCACCTTTCCTCTTCACTGTGAGGCTTGTCTCCTTTTTCCTTATATGCATTTCTGGCTTCGGCTTCTAATTCATCCCATGTTTTACCTTCCTCCTCTTTAGAATCTTCTTCTTCTTCTTCGTCCTCCTTTAACTCCACAAGAGATTCATCTTTTGAACCTTCCTCATCTTATTTTGTTTCCTCTTCTACATTAGAAGGTTCATATCCTTGATTTGACTCTTCTGAATTATCATAATCAAAATCACTAGCTTCCATATTAAAAAATTCCCAACCAACCTCTTCAATAAATTTATTTGGATCATTAGTATTACTCTTCAAAATTGGCCACCAGTTCAAGTTCATTCGGCTTTCATAATACTTTATATCCATGGAGTTCAACCATCCCTTGATGCCATCAAGTGAAGATTGAGGAATGGCATCAATGCAGAGTACATCCCACTTGATGTCTTTTAAATAATAGCCATATAAAATTCCTTTTACCCAAGTCATACTCTCTCAAGGTTAACAATCTCAATCTCACCAATAGTGATTACTAAGAAAGGTAATTCCACCAACTCTACCAAACAGTTTACTATAGGAACAATAAAAGTAGAGGCTTTGAAAGGAACTCCATGAAAACCAAGCTCTCTAAATGGTATATCAAACTCTAGTTAAAAATCTTTTAGATGAGGCTGCTCCCATAGTTCTCTTACTCGCTTGACAAATCCTTGAAACTTCGTATTGATTTTATTTTTCTTGTCCCTCTCCTATTGTTCTTCCTCAATTTCATTAGGATCATACATTGACCTTCTTGCCCCCCCTAAAGTTTGGACCACATCCATTACCTCCACATAAAACTGAACATCCTTGGTCTTCTTGGTTTCCACGTTGTGATATGGTTATGCAAATGAAAATGAAGCAAAGTAATCATCTGCTTCTGTTAGGTGGAAGAATGCATGCTTAATGTTTTGATACATGATGTCGACTCTCCTTTTGCTCTCATGGTTGAATATTGAAATACAATATGGTGGGTCTCCAGTTCAGTCATCTTTCTTCCTCTTCCACCAAATCCTGGCTTGATCCACACATCTGCCATCCTAATTGGCTTTTTTTTTAAAGCCAAAGTTTCTCCTAAGTCACCAATGTAGCTCTCTCTACCTTTTCAAACTCTTTCATTTCTACAAATCATCTTTGGGATTTAATCATATGTACCACATGGTTGATGTTCTTTGAATCCTTGCATCTAAAGGAAATTTCCTTAACATAAATACTACTAGGGAATTTCAAATTTTCCATTGTAGTTGGTATTAAAGATGGTACCTACAACATTGAAAATTATCCTTATATAATAATTTCTTCCATCTTGTTGGCTTGTAACACTCTTGATGGTAGCTACATGAAATCTGATTTTGATTCGTCTTCTACATCAGAGGGTTCATATCCTTGATTTGACTATTCTGAATTATCAAAATCAGAATCACTAGCTTCCATATTCAAAAACTCCCAAACAACATCTTCAAAATATTATCTAGATCATCAGTAATACTCTTCAAATTGGATACGGTTCAAGTTCATTTTACTTTCAAGCCACTTTATATCCATGGAGTTAGCCATTCCTTGATGCCATCCAGAAGTGAAGATTGAGGAATGGCATTCAATCGGGAATTTTCTAAGCAAATTCTTTGAAAATAATAGCCATATCAAATGCCTTTTGCCCAAAGTCCATACTCTCAAGGTTAACAATCTCAATCTCACTAATAGTGATTACTAAGAAAGGTAATTCCATCAACTCTACCAAATAGTTTACCGTAAGAACAATAAAAGCAGGGGCTTTGAAAGGAACTCCATGAAAACCAAGCTCTCTAAATGGTATATCAAACTCTAGTTCAAAATCTTTTAGATGAGGTTGCTCCCATAGCTCTCTTACTTGCTTTGAAAAATCCTTGAAACTCTATATTGAATTTATTTTTCCTGTCCCTCTCTTGTTATTCTTCCTCAATTTCATTAGGATCATACATTGACCTTCTTGCCCCTCCTAAATTTCGGACCACATCCATTAACTCCACATAAAACTAGACATCCTTAGTCTTCTTGGTTCTCACACCATGATATGGTTATGCAAATGAAAATGAAGCAAAGTAATCATCTCCTTCTCCGTTGGTTGGAAGAATGCATGCTTAATGTTTTGATACATGATATCAGATTTATCTTGTGCTCTCATGGTTGAATACCGAAATCTAGTATGGTGGGACTCTAAAGTTCCAATCATCTTTCTTCCTCTTCCACCAAATGTTGTCCTGATCCACATGTCTGCTAGCCTAATTAGCTTTGTTTTTGAAAGCTGAAGTTTCTCTTGAGTCACCAGTGTAGCTCTCTCTACCTTTCCAAACTCTTTCATTGCTACAAATCGTCTTTGGGATTTAGTCATTTGTACCACATGGTTGATGTGCTTTGAATCCTTGCATCTAAATGGAATTTCCTCAACATAAATACTGCTAGAATTTTAATGTTTCCATTGTAGTTGGCATTAAAAGCGAGAGCACAACATTGAATATTATCCTTATATAAGAATTCCCTCCATCTTGTTGGCATGCAACACTCTTGATGGTGGCTACATGAAATATGATTTTGATTCCTCCTCTACATAAAAGGGTTCATAACCTTGATCTCACCCTTTTGAATTATCAGAATCAGAATCACTAGCTTCCATATTCAAAAATTCCAACCACCATCTTCAAGAAATTTATCTGGGTCATCAGTCATACTCTTCAAAATTGGTTGTCAGTTCAACTTCATTCTAGTTTAATAATACATTATATCCATGGAGGTTCAACCATTTCCTTGAGTGCTATGGGGTGAGATTGAGGGAGCGACATCAATGGTGTACATCAGTATTTGAAAATAATAGCCATATCAAATGCCTTTTTCCCAACTCATACTCTCTCAAGGTTAACAATCTCAATCTCACTAATAGTGATTACTAAGAAAGATAATTCCACCAACTCTAACAAACAGTTTACCATAGCAACAATAAAAGCAGAGGCTTTGAAAGAAACTCCATGAAAACCAAGCTCTCTAAATGGTATATAAAACTCTAGTTAAAAATATTTTAGATGAGGTTTCTCCCATAGCTCTCTTACTTGCTTTGACAAATCCTTGAAACTCTGTATTGATTTTATTTTTCTTGCCCCTCTCTTGTTGTTCTTCCTCAATTTCATCAAGATCATACATTGAGCTTCTTTCCCCTCCTAAAGTTTTGACCACATCCATTACCTCCACATAAAATTGGATATCCTTAGTCTTCTTGGTTCCCACACCGTGATATGGTTATGCAAATGAAAATGAAGCAAAGTAATCATCTCCTTCTTCGCTAGCTGGAAGAATGCCTGCTTAATGTTTTGATACATGATATTAGCTCTCTCTTCTGCTCTCATGGTTGAATACCGAAATCCAGTATGGTGGGCCTATAGATTTCTAGTCATCTTTCT
>VDFB02368558.1:0-14446 GCA_007258455.2 Sequoia sempervirens
ACTGCAAACTTTGACCGCTGATAAGTTGAGCCTCCGATGTCGGATTTCGATGAAACGAACGTTGCCGGAATCGTCTCGACGAGCTCTTCGACTTGACGCTACTTCCGTTGATTTCCGAAACAATCATTTTTTCCACTTCCTGAACGCCCTCTGATTCAGTTTGACCCAAGGTTTGACTGGCCATAACTCGTGCAAACAGACTCCTTTTCACTCCGTTCGAGTTGCGTTGGAATCAGGACACCGAGCTCTTTCTGATGGTGTAGATTTTGGAGAAAAATGTGACACTTCAATTTTCACTGAAAAATGTCCACTTGGGATCGAGGCCCCTAAATGGCACAACCCTTCCTCTCTTTGAATGTGTAGGTTTCAGATATGAAAAATATTGGGAGAAGTTTGAAAGGTAATTGTTCATTGTTGCAATCGAACCCTACACCTTGACAAAAAAATAAAAACTCAATTACAAAATTATCTAACAATGATCTAACAGTGTGACAAGAAAAAAATGAATGCTCAAACCTGGCATCAGAGGACTGTGAAATCAGATCTGAGATCCTCCTACTAGGATATATAATCACCTAGGGTGACTAGGTCCTCAAAAATTGCCTCAAATTCATATCACAGGTGCACAGTGTCATGTTCTATCCATTTTGTTGTCTAAATTTCTTTGTGAATCTTTGTGCTTGTTGTTTTTGCATCAAAACACTAATTTTTATCATTAGGCTAGTTGAATCATTGCATTTCATCCTTAAGTTCATTTTAGATTTGGTCAAGGGCAAGTTGAATGACCTTTCAGGTTGTAAGTCGGCCCTATATCTTGTCCAAATCCATCAAACCCTCACTACCTCAAATCTCTAATGAAATATTTTGAAAAACTCTAAAACCCTAAGGTCAAAGCTTAGGGTTTCACTTTTTATGTGTTTCATTTTGGTGAACCTAATGTGTTAACATTTTAAGCCTTCTAAAATCTGAAGCAATTCATCCTAGATCTAGGTTTAGCATTGTATTGTTACATATTAGATTTGGAAATTTCATTTACAACTGTCTTTTATTATTTGAAAATTTCACAAATTGTTGAAAACTTGTATTTTTAATTACATAATCATAAATAAAGAAAATTCTAGAAAAATATTTACTGTCAGACCTATATGCACACAAATCTAGGAACTTTAAACAGTATTGAACACAGTTGAAATTTGAATCTTGTAAAAGCCTATATAGGACATAGTCGTCCTAGGTGACTTAGTCCTACTAAATTAAGCCCAAATTTACTGTGCAAAATCTTATCTCTAGTCTTTGCCTAGATCTGGCCTTAGTTTCTACATATCAATCATGTAATCGTCTATTTTGTTAAAACATTGCTAGCTTTACCATAGGGCATAACATCATGTTTTCATTGCAAAAATCTTGTGTTTTCATCATTCATATCTTATTGTCAATTTTTGTTAAGTATTTCAAGGGATTTTTGTTACAAGCATATGCAAATGATTTCATTTCTCCCTTTTTGTTATTTTTCATTGATTCCTCTCCCATTATCTCTCCTATGTGTGAGGTTATATTGGTGCAAGAGAATGCAATCATTAACAATCATGTTTGTTTTTCTCCCGATACCTCACCTACTTGTGAAGAAGTTATCTTGGTGTTAGTAGATCCAATCATTGAGCATCAAGAGAATCTTATTTGTTTCTCTCCCCTTACCTCTCCTACTTGGAAATATATTGTTGGAAAAGAGGATGAAATTATTGATACATTTCTTTTAAAAGATAATAAGATGGATCGCAAGGTGACATTAGATCCCCCCTCAATAGAAAATCATCAAGTAGTCAACTTTGTTGAGGTTATGAACACACAATTGACTATTAGATCTCCTTTAATTATTGGACCTCCTAAAAACCATTTAATTATTAGACCTCCAAAAACCCCTTTAATTATTAGACCTCATAAAGGTCCTCTAATTATTAGACCTATTAAGTCACATCTCATTATAGGACTTCCTAAACCTCATGGCCATATCCTAAACTTTGCAAAACAACTCACTAGTAATCATGTGTCGCAACAACCAAGTTATCATGCAATTGCTCACACAAATAACACTGGAAATAACAAGCAACAAAGACAAATGCCAACATCCATCCCATTACCTCAACCCTACCTTCCAACCACACCTAACATTCCTCAACACAATGGTAAGGAGTATGATCTTTTGGAACAATTTTGTGCTACTCTTGCTAAGATCTCTTTGTGGGATTTAATTCAAACATCACCTGTTTATGATGGGATGCTTCAAAATGTTTTGCAAAAAGTTGTTGTCCCTCCTATGTGCAACCAAATGATGCAGTGTCTTTTCCTAAGGGTATGAATTTAATTAATATGGACATTGTCTTTCATCAAAAGTGAATTACCCCCTTTGGAAACATAAAAATAGAATGATGCCTTGATGATAATGGCTATTATTAACAAGACTAGGATTAGGTGTACCCTTATTGACAATGGTTCAAGGATTAATATTTGTTGCGTAAATCTCTTTGACAAAATTGAGCAAATAAAACTAAAATTCAAATAGTACCTTGTTTATCTATGGCTTTGACAATGTGGGAAGACAATTGCTTGGTGTAATAGCATTACCTATTAAATTTGGTTGGGTTGTGTTACAAAATCCCATCCTTGTCATGCCCCATGATCTTTCATATAATCTTCTCTTAGGTAGACCATGGATTCATGAGATAAAAGGAGTGCCTTCAACACTTCATCGTTTAATGAAATACACCTACAACAATAAGGCTTACACGATAAAAATTGATCCTAAATCTAAAAGTTGTTTACAAATTGAAATAGGAATAGAGAGTCCTTTTAAGACGTTGATACCAACTTCTAAAGTGGAACCTTTACGAATTGAAGTTAAAGATGATTGTTTATCATTGGTGACAAATTTTTTGGATGATGATTGGGGATCATTAGATTTCACACCTACATACATGGAGAATGAAAGATTACACAATCAAAATTAGAAAAAGAAAAAGAAAAAGAAGTCGTAATGATATCAACATAGCCTATCACTAATGTTGGTGTGAATAAGTCTTGTACCTAGTTTATTTCTTTACTAGGGACTTAGGGGACTTAATTCACACGTTAAGTTTACTTAGGATATTAGTTGTCTTATCTAGATAAGCATTAGTTGTCTCATCTAGACTTTACACTTTCCTAGGTAGTTATGAGTTAGTTGTCTCATGTGATAGGATTAAGACACTTGTCATCATCTTGTCTTATCATATCTCTCATCCTTTCTTTTATAAGCAAGGCATCTCTAGCATATTTTGCATATCATTGTATAGTATTGCATCGATCATATTGTATCATATTGCAATCATTGTTTGGTGGAATAGCATCTTCCATTGTTGCTTCTCTCTATCTCTTGTGGAGGTTCTTTGGTGTTGCAGGTTGAAGATCTTGGGTTGATCACTTCAACATGGTATTAGAGCCTTGAATCTGGCAAGCCCCTTCCATTTTTTTCATTAGAGAGTTTCCATCAATTTCTATTGTGATTTGAGTTTCTTGTATCCTATATTGCATGCATGCATTTTGGTGAGATCTGGTGATTGCAGTGCTTTGGCTATAGTGGTAGTATTTTAGGCTATCCCATTGCGTCCAAGAGGCTCGAAAAAGTTAGATTTGGCTTTTGTTTCACTCAATTTCGTCACCATTTGCAACTTTGACAAAGAAGGGTTTGGAGCTCAAATCTGATCAATGGCTTTTTACAGGAGCACTTTGGAAAAAAATTAAGCCTACCGTTGCATCCGGGTGACCATTTTCGAGTTTTTTGATATATAATTTGCCCATATTTGGTGAAAGTTGTTTCTGAGGCAAAAAAAAAATTTGCTAAGGAGCCGTACCACCCTCCTAGTGTGCGCAGGTACAACGTCGTCATCATTTTAAAAAAATTAAAATTCTTCATATTATTTTCTATCAATGGGTTTGTTTGTTTTATTTAAAATTTTCAAAAAAAATATATTTTAAAGCGCTTCAAGCGATGTACCGGAGGAAGGGTTCGCGACTTTATAGCCACTGTAGACTTATTCAAAGTGCAGCGATTGTATTGATTAAGCCACATATTATATAATCCACTTTTCGCTCTCCATGCTTGTCGGCAAGCAGTACATGATAGCTCTTTGGTTAGGTATTGGGGCAACGTTACCTATCGATGAATCTTTAACTCTAGGTCTTTTCCAATTTGATATAATTTAGAATATTAAATTAATATAGGAGAGGAGGGAAATCTTTCGTTTATATATCTAGGGAGTAGTTGCTTTGCTTTAAGACAAATGGTCTCTCCCTAGATATATTTTTTTGAATAAGATATTTTCTAATATTGCTATAAAATGGTCAAAGATTTCTTCCAATTACTTTCCAGAAGAACTTAAAAGAAAGGAATGAATGGATAGATTCAATATAACTATTTATTGATAAATCTAAACCGGATTCCCCGGTGAATCAATTCCAATATTTCGCATAAATTCCAATATTTCTTTGACAGATTGTTCCCCAAGATGTTTGATTTTCATTAAATCTTCTCGCCTGTAATTCGAGAGGTCCGACACTGTATTTATATTGGCCTTTTTGAGGCAGTTATATACCCTAGTAGAGAAGTTTAATTGGTCAATATACATTTGATCAAAATCTATTCTCTTCGTATCGGTCGATATATGCGAAATAGGTAAGGAAGGAGTAATATTGTCGCTTAAACTGTTTGTTCCATCGATGTTCTCTTCCTTTGCATTCAGAAAGGGAAGGAAAAAATCAATCAAATTCCGAGACGCTTCATAAAGTGCTTCTTTAGGCGCTAATCCTCCATTCGTCCATATTTCAAGAAATAGAATTTCTTGTATCTCATTTTCGCTCCAATAGGAGTGAATACTGTAATTGACATTTTGAACAGGGACAAAGGCAGCATCTATAGGAAAAATTCCATCCTTAGAATTGTAATTATTTGGATTTTGGATAATATATCCGCGACCTTTTTCAATTTGTAATGATATATCTAAGGTAATTGATTTATTTATGTTAGCTATATGTTGTGTAGTATCAATTATTCTCACAGAAGGTGGTAACATTATATCTTGAGCGGTTACTTTTTTTGGTCCGACAACATGGATACATCCTTCTCGAATTCCGTACGCATCACTTCGAAGTACAATTTCTTTCAGATTCATCAAAATTTCATGTATTGATTCTTCAATACCTATTATCACGGAATATTCGTTTGATATATTTTGAAATTGAGCACGTGTGATACATGTTCCTTCTACTTCTCCGAGTAAAACTCTTCTTATTGCGCTGCCTATTGTATTAGCTTGACCTTTGCGAAGCGGAGATAGAGTGAAACGACCATAATTAAAACGCTTATTCTCTGTTCTGAATTCCACGCACTTCAATTCTGGTATCTTAATTGAGGCTGCTATTTTATTCTGATTCATAATATTATTTCAATAAATAAAAGCCATAACCATGACCTATATGTTTGAAACAAACCCCATTTCTCAAAAAGAATATTTATTTGAAGGGTCTTAAAAGAAACTAAAAACTTGAGTTCTGAAACTAAAAACTTGAGTTCCTCTTTATTCAAAAGGTTACCTATGGCTTTGTCTTCCATTATGTATTGATGATGAGTATACAATGCAGCTTGGGTAGTAAAATCTTGTGCTATGAATGCATAGGCAGGTAAAGAATACATGTGTTGAGCTACCAAGGAGGTAACAACTCCCAAAGAAGCTAGAGCAAGACCTAATTGAAAGTGAAGAGAATTATTGATTGTGTTGTAAAGACCCTTATGCCCGCGTCCTAATAAGCCTCCCTGAGGAATATGTGCTTCTAAAATATCTTTTATACTGTGTCCAATCCCAAAATTGGTTCTGTACATATGACCAGCAATGAAGAAAACAAATGCAATAGCTAAATGATGATGAGCGATATCAGTTAGCCACAAACTTTGAGTTTGTGGGTGAAATCCTCCGAGAAGAGTTAGAATAGCAGTTCCCGACCCTTGAGAGGTACCAAATAAATGACTACTGGAATCAGGATTTTGAGCATAAAGACTCCACTGACCTGTAAAAAGTGGTTCCAAACCTTGGGGATATGGTAATACATTCAAGAAATTATCCCATCTTATGTGCTGTCCTCTTGATTCAGGAATAGCGACATGAACTAAATGCCCCGTCCAAGCCAAAGAACTGACTCCGAAGAGTCCCGACAAATGATGATTGAGACGAGATTCGGCATTTTTAAACCATGAATTTACTAAACTGCCTCCCTACATTCGCCAGTCACTCTAATCGCTAGGTGTAACCGCCGGCCTTCCAACCGGGTAGCACTAGTGCTAGCATTCACCACCGCCAGATACCACAACCCGCTTAGGTAGGTAGTTAAGCTCTCTAACCGCTACAGCTGCCAGCCAAGGCGACCGCCGCAGAGGCTGAAGTTCAGACCGGCCTCGCTAACCGCCAGTGTTTATCGCCACATGTGACCAACCACAATAAACCGCGGAGTTTTTCTAATCATATACAGGATCCGAGGCCGCCCCAAAGCTAATATTTTGCTCCTGTTAGTGTTCGAAGTTTTGTTCTGCTTAGCATTGAAGGTGCCCTGGGGCCAGGCCTTTTTTTCAATTTTGTATAACTTTTCACCACAGAGTCAGATTTTCATAAACGAGATATCGTCGGAAAGTTGGTTCAATGAACTTCGTAGTGGTGTAGGTGATTTTTCTAGATTTTGAAAATTTTTGCCATTTTTTTAGCTTGAAGGTACAAGTGCATTTATTGCTTGTTCTTGATGTAACTTTTGCAAACGAAGTCAAAATTTGGAAAACTTTGTTTCGAAATTGCTTAGAAAATCACAAGGAACTGCTTTGTAACCCTATTTTCTTCGCTTTGGAAAGCTATTTTTCTAAAAAATTGTAAAATCATTGTGTAAGTTATAAACGGTTGATTTGAGCTTGTCACTTGTAAAAATTGCAAAATTTGTTCATTGTAATTTGTTGGGGGGGTTGCAAATCAGTTTTAATACATTCTGGGGGGGTGAAAGGCACAATTTAAGTGCCACATTGTCTTCTTTCTTTTGGTGTTCATGGCGGATCTAAGGCAAATTGAACCACTCACTCCACACAATTATGATACATGGAAGCTAAAAATGACTCAATTGTTACAATCTAAGGGTCTATGGCCAATGTTAGATGCAGAACAACCTGAATTCACAAGCGATTATGAAAAAATTGTCCATAGATGTAAAATGGATGAAGCAAAAGGGCTCATTGGCTTACATGTATATGATAATTTATTGTTTCATATTTCAGAGTGTAAAACACCTAAGAATGTTTGGGATAAACTTGAAAAATTGTATGGAAAATCAAATCAGTTTTAAGTCTTGTAACTTCAAGAAGATCTTCAATCACTCTCTCTAGATGCATTTCCTTCATTCAATATTTCTTGCACAATTCAAGTTGATTTGTCACAATGGTAAGGATATGGGCAAGATAAATCTATAGGATGAATGTATCTTCTTGATTCAAATAAGTTAAAGGGCCCTTATCAAGTGTTTTCTTCACTTTCTATTCAACTATGGATGCCATGGGGAAAGATTACAAAATGACTCCCCTTTGAGTTGTTTTGTGAGCGCCTTACTAGGAGGAGGCCAAGTTGATTCAGCTTGATGCCCACCTAATTCTAAGAATCATGCTCTAATGGCTCAATCATCTAAGGGTAAAGGAAAGAATAAGAAGAAGCCCAAAGTAGAATCATCTTCTCGTAGCAGAATCCTCCAAACCAAGCCATGAACAATCGAAAGTCCACTCCATCTCCTTCTTCTTCTACCTCCGAGATTCTTCTTCCAAGTCCAAGAAAAGAAAGGAGAACCTTTGTTCATTTTATGGAAAAACTGACATGATGGTAACTCGCTGTTTTGTAAGAGATTAGAAGCCTTGGAGGAAGCTATCAAAAGTACACAACATTTTCGGCTAAGCCTTCTTCCATGGGCAAAGGGCAAGATCTTTTAGCACAAGCCATTCATTCATCTTCAGACAGTTGGATTCTTGATTCAGGTGCTTCACATCACATGACCAATTCACGCGATCTTCTTGATTCCATTGTTCACACTTCTACTTCTTAGATTGCAATTGGGAACTCTTCACAGATTCTAGTTTTGGGGTAGGCTTTGTTTAGATGCTAGATGGGTGCATTGAGGATGTTCTTGTTGTTCCTGATATTTCAACGAATCTACTTTCCATATATCAGATTTGTCATTCTGGAGATGGGAAGTTAGTTGAGTTTACTCCACAGAATGTGACTATTAGACAGTTGCAGGATCCTGAGAAGGTTGTTGCTACAGGGATAGTTAATCATGAGAACCATTTGTATCAATTTGATGGATTTGAGTCTTCATTGGGTTCATGTTTTGTTGCTCATGCCGATTCAATGATGCTTTTGGAATGAGAGATTTAAGCACTTGAAATATAGATATCTTTGTATAAAATGCAAGCACATAAATTAGTGGTTGGTCTTCCAAAGATCTCTTGCATGGATGGTGTTTTTCAAGGTTGTGTTCTTAGCAAGCAACATCAAGATCCTTTTCCTAAGGGTCAAGCTACATGTGCAACCACACCCCTTGAGTTGGTCCATAGTGATCTCATGTCATTCCCAACTCCTTTTTCGAGGGCTAAGTATGTGCTCACATTCATTGATGATTTTTCCCAATTTACATGGGTCTATTTTCTGGCGCCCAAAAGTGAAGCCCTCACCAACTTCAAGACCTTCAAAACATTTATGGAGGCTACTAGGTTTTTCTCTAATGCATACAATACGTATAATGTGGGTATGTCAATCAGGCATTTCAGGATTTTTGCAGTGAGCATGGTATTCTTCATCAGCACACAGTTCCTTACACTCCTCAGCAGAATGGTGTGGCGGAGAGAAAGAACATGACTCTCAGGGAAATGGCCAATTGTATGATTCAGTCTAGGTCCATGGCTCCCGCCTTTTGGGCCGAAGCTGTCAATTGTGCCAACTATATTCAGAATCATATGCCCCACAAGGCAGTGCGAAATATGACCCCTGAGGAGGCTTGGTCTCATCACAAGCCTAATGTATCCTTCTTTAGAGTATTCGGTAGTGAGGCTTGGGCATTCATTCCGAATGGTCGGCGTAAATCCATGGAGAGGAAGAGTCAACGTTACATCTTTGTTGGCTATTGTGAGGATGTGAAGGCATACAGATTGTTTGATCTCGGCTACGAGAGGCATATTTCCAACGTGATGTTCAGTTTTTTGAAACCTTCACCTAGTCAGATCCTCCTTCTACTTCTTCTTCATCAAAACCTACTCAATCTTCTTCAATTGATGATGCTTTGCTACTTGAGGAAGATTTTGATGATGGTCTTGATGCACCTCCTCCTCAGTCAACTACTAGGCCATGATGGGCTCGAGTTACTCTTGAGGAGGTTGATCCTCTTGTTGGTGATCCCACAGAAACTTGCCACACTCATTCTCAAACTTCTGGAATCAATCTTTTGAGTCATGTTGTTTCAAATGATCCTTAGAAGTTTTCAGATGCTTCAGGTATTCCAAAGTGGGATAGTGCTATGGCTAATGAGTATTCTTCTTTGATGAAGAATCATACTTGGGATCTTGTTCCTCTTCCTAAGGGAAGAAAGTTGGTTCGGTGCAAGTGGGTGTATCGTACCAAGTATGCAGCAAATGGTTCCATTGACAAGTATAAGGCCCATCTTGTTGCAAAGGGGTTTTCTCAGGTTGAAGGAATTGACTATTCTGAGACCTTTTCTCATATTGCCAAGATGGATTCTATTCACCTTGTCCTTTCTATAGCTACATCATAGGGATGGTCAATATATTAGATGGATGTGAAGAGTTCCTTCTTGCATGGGGATCTTCATGAGGAGATCTATATGGAGCAGTCACCAGGTTTTGTGCAGAACTCTTCACTTGTTTGCAAGCTTCGACACTCATTGTATGGTCTCAAACAAGCCCCTCGAGCTTGGTATGAGAAGATGGATAGTTTCTTGCTTGCTTCCAGCTGCCATTCTAATCCCACAGTTTATTCTCATAGACATGGAGATGATCTACTCATACTTTTTCTCTACGTGGATGATTTGATTCTCATAGGGAGTTCTACTTCCATGCTTCAAAGTACACAACGAGCATTGATGGAGTGATTTGATATGACCGACCTTGGTCTTTTTCATTACTTCCTTGGTCTTCAGGTTCATCAAACTTTTGAGGGGATCTTCATTTTCTAGCAGAAGTATGCTCTTGATTTGCTTCAAAGGTTTGGCATGGCTAATTGCAAGCTTGCCCCTACTCCATTCCAGTCAGGTGTTGTATTGTCTACCAGTTTCACTACGCCTACAGTTGATCCAACCTTGTATCGGCAGTTGGTTGGAAGTCTTTTGTACTTGACACATAGTCATCGTAATATTTCCTTTGCGGTTGGACTTGTCTCTCGCTTCTCACAGGAGCCTCATGAGAGTCATTGGAAGGCCGCCAAGCATATCTTGAGATACATTCAAAGCACTACACATTTTGGCATTCACTATACTTCAGGTGCATCTCAAATAGTGGGCTTCACTAACTCAGATTGGGTTGGCTTTGTCTTTTTCCTTGGTTCTAGTCCAAATGCATGGTCATGCAAGAAGCAGACTGCTATTGCATTATCATCGACAGAGGTTGAGTATCGAGGTATAGTTTTGGCTAGTCGAGAGGTTTTGTGCCTTCGTCAGTTGATGACTGAGTTTGGATTACCTTCCACTCAACCCACTACTCTTTGGTGTGATAATCAAAGTGCCATTCATATCTCTCGCAACCCAGTGGAGCATTAGCATACTAAGCATATTGAGATTCACATGCACTTCATCAAGCAGCTCATCCAGGATGGTGTTCTCAACTTGGAGTATTTTCCTACAGATCAGCAGGTTGTAGACATCTTCACTAAACCTTTGGCATTGCCTCGTTATCTTCAGTTGTGATCAATGCTTGGGGTGAAGGAAGTTTTCCTTGGGGGATCTTGTGGAGTCCTCCTTCCTTCATTAGTTTTTAGCTTTCTTTGTAGCTTTTTCTCTTTTGGAGAGGAGTTTTCTCCCATAGGGTTTTTCTCCTTTTCTCCACTTATGAAAGTTTTTTTTTGTACATGGGTACCTCATCAGGCCTAGTTTTCGGGACCCATCTTTTGAATGTTTGCATTGGTTTCTTCCTCCCTAAGTTTCACTTAAGGGGGGTTGTTGGTGTGAATAAGTCTTGTACCTAGTTTATTCCTTTACTAGGGACATATGAGACTTAATTCACATGTTAAGTTTACTTAGGATATTAGTTGTCTTATTTAGATAAGCATTAGTTGTCTCATCTAGACTTTACACTTTCCTAGGTAGTTATGAGTTAATTGTCTCATGTGATAGGATTAAGACACTTGTCATAATCTTGTCTTATCCTATCTCTCATCCTTTCATTTATAAGCAAGGCATCTCTAGCATATTTTGCATATCATTGTATAGTATTGCATCGATCATATTGTATCATATTGCAATCCTTGTTTGGTGGAATAGCATCTTCCATTTTTGCTTCTCTCTATCTCTTGTGGAGGTTCTTTGGTGTTGCAGATTGAAGATCTTGGGTTGATCACTCCAACAACCGAATCATCAAAAACATCCATAAATTATAGGAAACAGGAAAACACAAATTACACACCTACATATGAAGAAAGTGATTATGTAAAAACACCTTCTTTGAAAGAAATGGAAACCATTTATGGAAGAGGTTATCAACTTTTGAAAAAAAAATGGCTATAATGGAAAAGGGTTTGGGTGTAAAAGAACAAGGTATATGTGTCCTCGTAGAGCTTAAAAAGCAAGAAACAATAAAAGGTCTTGGCTATTTCCCTTCAATAATAACAAAAACATCACAAAGACCTTCACTTAATCATGCAAGACTCTCCAAAGGCAAATAACATCAATTGCTACTCCTTCCCATGTGGTAGTTAGTATTATAACATATTCACTACCATGTGTGGGGGTATAAACTAGGCTTTATGTAATCATATTTTATCTCACAAGGAGCAACACATTATCATCCATTTTGGGCTCATCTTTGTCCCTACACTTGGGGGCCAAGGGGTTAGATAGCCTTATGTTAGGTGTGCATTCCTTCTAGCAAGGGATCCTTTTGTATCTCCTTAAATCGTTAGTGTAGCAAGTACACTAACATTTTAAGGGGGGGAATATAGTCCCCCACATTTTGTTAGCATAAAAAATGGCCCCTTTTTAGTGATGATGGCATACATATCCTAGAAATTATGACCTTGTTAATGGAAGTATTTCCTTCTCAATCTATGTTAGTGTCTCCTTTTTGGTGATATTAGGCTTGATGTCCCCTAATGGTGTGACTTTTCTTGGCATATGTTGTTCCCCTTTTTGGTAATTCTATGGCTCTATTATTCCCTAAGGTGTGATCTTTTTATTCCATGACTTGTCCTCTCTTGGTGGTGATGTCATGTGTGATATTCTCTAAGGTGTGACCCTTCATGCATTGAGAAATGCCCCTTTATTATTTTTGTAAAGCACCTTTTGTTGTGGTGTTGTTTATAACACCCCTTGAGGTTTTGGCCTTGTCTTGTTCATCTTCATAGATGTTTATGCACCTTCTTAGGTGAGTTTTTTGTCAACTTCTTAGATGTTTATGTACCTTCTTAGGTTAATTTATGTGCCTTCTTAGGCAAGTCTATCACCGTCTTCTTAGATTTTTATGTACCTTCTTAGGTGAGGCTTTGGCAAGATAGTTCATGGTTTCAACATAATAGAGCTTGTTTGGTCATGGACTTGAGCACCCCCTTTTTAACATGGACACTAAGTATAATGCAACTTTCTTGATAACAAAGCTATGTTTCTCATGAGTGTCTAGCATAATGCAATTTGCTAGCCTTGTGGAACCCATCATATTGCATGGATAACTAGCATAACACAACTTGCTAGCCAATAGATCCATTTGGCTCATGAGTGATTTGGCATAACACAACTTACTAGTCCTCATAAGAGTGTTTCTTTGTCTAACATTAATTCAATGGATGATGTTTGGCATTTGAGACAAATTTAAGACTGGGGTCTTTTTTCCTTACTGACTCAAATCCTTTTAGTACTAACCTTGTGTTTTATTGTGTCTTTTGTATGTCTTCTTCATGTTTGTATCGTGTTTTTTTCATTTTACATCATCTTCATGTTATGTTATGTTATATGTTTTCGTCATGTATGCTTTGTGTGTGTGACATGTATGTTTGTGTATGTTGTCTTGTTATATTATATACATGTGCCTTCCTTTGTGCTTATGTTTTTTTTCCATGGGATCTGGGACCCTAGGGGTTTGTGCATGCCCCCTCGATCCTTTGCTATCTTATCTCTTCAACATTTGGATAATCAGACCCCTCTTGACATATTTTCTACTTTAGTGTGAGTCTAAGTGTAAGTTCATACTCTCACTAAAGTGGGGGCTAAATGTAGCATCGTAAATTGTCACCCTTGACAATTCCACGCTATGTTTTGCTCCCCCCTAAGTGCATGGACCTAATTGAACACCTAATTTCCTAAATTATGCACTATGTGGCCCATTTTAACATTTACCAAAAAAATGCAAACATAAAACCAAGGAATTCATTTAATATTCTATCCTCGACACCTTAAGTCCCACAAAATAGGGTTGGGACATAGTCACCTAGGGAAACTTAGTCCCCCTATTTTGCCTCTAAAATTGAATATTTTAGAGGTGGAATTTTACTATTTGGATTTCAAATGTCCAATGTTAACTATCAAGATTTAATTTTTGATAAATTGGAATAATTGCATATAAATACCTAGTCTTTACATCATTTAAAAAATAATTGGAAAATATCTAGCATTAACAAGCAATTATTGGAGAAATTATTGTCAAGAGCTTTATCAAGCAAGTCAAGAGAAAAAATTCAAAGATTTATTATAGCAATTCAAGATCCAAACATCATGTCAAAGTGTATGTGAGTATGTTCATGTTTATGTTATCATATTGTTTGTGAAGACTAACCCTTATAGATCTCCAAGAAAATCAAGCAAGCAACATTCAAGCCTTGAGGATATTTGTATGACTTCAGTCCTTCAAGGAAGCCATTGAAGGGTGTTGAGTTGTAGCACTTTGTTGATTCATCATTCCTTCTTATCATTTATCCATTTATCATTGGCATTGACATTGTGGAAGTGGAAACACTAACACAAGTTTTGACTAAGGAAAGTCCCTAGATGGCACAACCCTTCCTCTCTTTTTGAATGTGCAAGTTTAAAATCTAAAGAAGATTGTGAGAAGTTTGAAAGGTAATTGTTCATTGTTGCAATCAAACCCTACACCTTGACAAAAAATGGAAACTCAATTATAGAATTATTT
>VDFB02368559.1:0-21837 GCA_007258455.2 Sequoia sempervirens
ATTGTCATGAAGAAACAATCATCATAGAGGATAGTAGCATACATGAAGTTTATGATGAGTTTCGGCCAATGTTTCCACCATGACTGACAATCAAAAGAATAAACCTAAGAAGGTAGATCAGCAATGCCAACTTCCATATTCAATGGTTTTTTCATCTTACAGTTTCAATGGTTTATGCCCAAAAAATAATTAATTAAGCATGATTAAAGAAAAATAGTCATACCACATTAGGGGCAGAGTACTATTCTGATAAATGGAATGACAGTCTTTTGAACTGTAGTAAAGGAAACTTATACATGGAGGAGAAATAAAAGAGCATGGTGGTGCTATTGATCATGTGTAAATTTATTGCAACACTGGTGTTTAAAAATGAAAATTTTGTTAATGATAATACATGAAAGTGATGATTTGGGTGGCAGGTTTGTTGAATTTTTGCTTGGGTTTAGTTGTGTAAGTGTTCAGATTGGAGCTCACATATATGGAGGATGTTCAAAGATATTTAGTGGAGGAGTTTGAGTATAGTCATAGTCCTTTGTCACCATGAAACATGATGCAATTCATATCACAAGGTGGGGAGGCAAGGTTTTTTATTGTATGAGGTGTCAATATTGGAGCTCTCGGATAGCCAAGACAACAGGGGCATGTTCTTCCATTCATGAGTTTAGATGCAACATTTATGAATGTTAGTCCAAATATCATGGTGTCTATGCATTGAGGAAGAATTCTAAAAGTGAAGGTGGTGATCTCATTGATCAAAAGGTAGTGGTAGATTGTCTTTGAATGGGAAATCATACATCAAGAAAGCAAGTATAAAGCATAACTTCAGGTATGGCAGCCATGAATAGTGAAGTATCATGATGAGATCACAGTCATCTTTAAGATTAAAGATAGATTTTGCAGAGTGGATGCAAGGTTAGAGAAAGATGGTGGTATAATTATCTTAGATAGAGTAGAAATCTTAGGGGTTCATAAAGGAAATGATGACAGTGAATAGAGACCATAGTATGAGTATGTCATCATGAAAGATCATTGAGTTGCAAAGGTAGGGTGGGAGATGACTGTGGGTAAGCAGATAGGCATCAAATCAAGCACGATGAGAAAATTTTATGTAGCAGTAAAGAAATAAGTGACATGGAAGCAGATTCAATGATGGTCAAATGCTCAAGAGAATGACTATGTGATCATTTATAAGTGCATTATGAGGAATAGGGTTTTGTGAGGCAATTTTTGCCCATGTTCTTAGTAGACTAACCCTACTTTAATAAAGGATAAATGCAGTAGAGGACTATGAGTAGGGGGCATATTTCCATGAAGGAGTCTAGTTGAATGAGCAAGGGGTAGTTTGAAGGTTGATTATAGTCCAATGCCTAGGTTAAACCATCACTTCCAAGAAAGGAGGTTTGTATCCTTATGTTGTCAACCACAAAGATATTCAAAGGACAGTCCACCATATGACTAGGAATGAATAAGGATAGTCATGCCATAGTGTGACTCCATGGTAGTAGAGGGCAGTAAGCTTTTTCGGACAGTCACTAATGAAGTTTCACCTCAAAATACTCTATGAAAATGGCTTAGAGGCAGTCACCCTATCACAAGGCAGCCTTTGGTATTTAATATCACAATAAAAAACATGGAAAATGACAGTCATTTGGGAAAGAATGGGTGACATTCCTATGAAGGTATTAGGAATAGTAATTAATCATGGTGTTAAAGATACAAATGACTGTAATAATGTTTGAGAGATAGCTAGTGAGATGAAATGCAAGTAATGGAAGGAATATAGGCATGCATCAGTTGCAAGTTGAAGACTACCCTATGCAAACTTAGAAGACATGGTCATCTCAAGTAATTTCATATCACCTACCACTTAGATTGGAATGTTCGTGCTCAATTATCATGCACTTACAGGCAATTTAGGCCTACTTAAGAGCTCCATGTGGTTTTAGATGGAGTGAGGTGGAGTTAGAACCTAAAATCATGCAAAATGGTGAAGTGTGGATCCCACAAATTAAGGCTTTTTTGCCTTACATGCCCAGCCATTTGAAAACATCATTCAAAGTTCCTTAAGAACAATTTGAAGCCTAAAAAGGAGTTTTGGCAGTTCAAGTTGATTTCAAGACCCCACATGGGTATAGTATCAATTGAGACAACTTTTTAGCATGCAATCAATTAGTTAGGAGTAGTTCAAAGGAATTTTTTGTGGGGTTTTCTCTTTTCCACCCAAAGGAGATTCATCATGCTAATTGGTGGAGTTTTTTCAAGAAAATAAGAGTTGGAGTTCACCATCAGTTTTCTCTTTCAGTTAGGAGATAGGCTTCTCTTCTATATCTTCTCTTTTCTTCATCTTTGAAAGGGATTTCTTTATTTCTACTTGCATACAAAACAAGTACAGAGCATTGCAACTCATAAATTTTCAAATTATTTTTTCAGTTTTAGAAGCATTTTTAGTTGTAATAGTGAGATTCCTTTCAAGTTTAATAAAAATATAGCAGTTCTTTCTCAAAAAAACCTTCTATTTTGAGCACAACAAATGAATGATTTGATGATTTTATTGTGTTTTCCTTTTAAAACCTTTAAATATGTCTCATTTATGCACTGTGGAAGCAAAAGAATTCATGTTAATGCAGGTTATGAGTTGTGTTAGAATGTTCAAGTAGTTGAGGTTGTGAAACTTGTTTTCCTTCTCTCGTAGACTGAATACAAACCTTCTTGTAAAACACTTATGTACTTCATGATTAGCTTTGAGTTATGAACAAACAAACCTTTTTTTTGAATCCGATTGTGAGTTTAGAGAAGCTACTAGAGTTTAAAAATTGGTGCATCACCTCTTAGTAGCAGTAAATTTCATTTCCAAAGCAATCTCTATCCCTTTTCCAATCAAACCAGCAAGTTTTAGAAGGTTTTTCAAAGGGAATCGGCCCATAATCTAGAGGTTCATCCTCATCTTAGGCAACCCACAGGCCTGAGGATGTCCCCATGTTGCATAGGATTGTCAAACTTTAAAGCTTAGCATGCAGGGTGCAATCCTCCGTGACAACACAACTCTTATGCAATTACTTCACATTGCATAACTAATAACTAGAAGCAACTGCCAATTGCATTTTCTTTTCATTGCATTCCATGAGACCACATTGGTTTGAGGCATTTCCTTGAGGCATTTTTTCAAATCCTCTATATAAGTTTACATTAATTCATCTATTATGTCATGTTTTTCATTTTTTATCTTCAAACTCCTCAAAATTAAACTTTAATATGCAACTTCCATCTAATTCAATGTTGAATTCTATGTATAACAATGAAGATTAATAAAATCATCAAATGAATTTGGTCTATATTGTAAAATCAAAACAAAAAAACTCAATATAAACATCTAGCTAAAATGAAAAAGGGTGAATTCCACTAGCCATGATGGAAATAGACTATTGTGAGCAATGCCAATGGAATTCATAAGCAATTTTTTGTTAACTTCAAATCCTCTATATAAGTTTACATGAATTCATTTAAATTATGTCATGTTTTGCATTGTTTTTCTTCAAACTCCTTAAAATTGAACTTTTTTATGCAACTTCCATCTAATTCAATGTTGAATTGTATGTAAAACTATTATGATTAATAAAATCATGAAAGGAATGGTTTATATTGTCAAAACTAAACAAAAATACTCAATATAAACATTTCAATTGTACCAAAATGAATATTTACTTGAGATAATGAAAATAATGTAGAAACTTCAAATTGTCTCCTTCTACATTGTTTAGCATGCAAATTGGTGTTGAAAAGGTGATGGATCAAGAATAATTTGATATAACAACAAGTCAATTGCATAAAAAGGCATTTTTGAGTTGGATAAAGCACAAAACTAGACAAATGCAAAGAATTGTGGGCCTAAATCACAGGTCAACTCCTTTTTTACCATTTTTGGAAAATCCAAATTTGGAAATGTGATGCAAAACTTTGTTTCACTTCTTTGAAAATTTTGACATCTAGTTTGGCGAGCACTAAATTTTGTGTTTCACTTCTTTGCAATTTGGTGAGCACCAAATGTTCTCTATAGAAAATTTGTTCGCGCCAAATGTTCTCTATAGAAAATTTGTTCGCGCCAAATGTTCTCTATAGAAAATTTGTTCGCGCCAAATGTTCTCTATAGAAAATTTGTTCGCGCCAAATGTTCTCTATAGAAAATTTGTTTGTGCCAAATGTTCTCTATAGAAAATTTGTTCGCGCCAAATCCTTTATCGTAAATGGAGACCTACATAGGGGATAGAGAAGAGTGGGATTAAGAGGTAGAGAAGAGTATTAGATTATTTTAGGAGAGATGAAGATGCAAAGAAGGATGAAGAGGTTGAGAGTGTTGGATGTTGTGGTGTGTTGCTGATATGTGGTTGTCATTGATGTCAACCTATTAGCATTGTTGCATTAAAAGATCTATATGTCGAGAATATCGAGAAAATTGTAATAAGAAGTGCTACAGGTTATCAGTGGTGAAGTGAAGTTATTTTTGTCCGTGTGTTCAGTACGTTGTTGTTCAGAGGTTTTGGACTAAAGGGTTTCTTGTTGAGCATATCTAGTTTATCCATGTCAAGTTTCAGAGATCTGCGTGAAGATTTGATCAAGTTATGGAGATTTGTATTCTGACAGTTTTTCTTTTACTTCAGTTTGTGTTCCTGAATGAAGATCATGTGATTTTAGTAAGTTCAGTTGTTGTGGATGCCTCTCTAGTGTTTCATGATTTTTGTGGATGTTTCTAGTTCACGCTCTATCTATGTTTCTCGTCCGCATTGATCATTATGCTTGTGATATGATATTTTCTCTTGTGTGTTCATGTTTTTCATGTTCTTGGTCGACAAGGTGTTGAAGTGTGTTGTGGATCTTCGAGGAGTAATTAATTGAAGTGGTTTGTGTTTGAGGATGCTATTTCCAATCTTCACTATGTTGTGGCTGACCTTGGTTGATTCACATGATTAATATTTATTTGATTTGAGCCGACTATTTATATTCTTTCTTGCTATTTTGTTGAAGCTGACTTATAGCGATGCAATCTCTTGTTGTGGATATATAAGAGTGATTGTTTTATCATTTGGAAGTGTGAATGAGTGTGAAAGTGTGAAGTGTGTGAGTCTTGCATGTGAATATTGTTTATATCATTCGAAGGTAGAGCAGAGAGTGAAGAAGAGTGAAGAAGAGTAAAGAAGTGTTCATTTGCTTAACCAAAACTATAACCAAGCATTAGCAGATGCTATTTTCTCAGTTCAAAGTTTGATGGATTTAATCATAACCTTTTTGTAAGACAGTGTGTCTTCCTTTGTAATTGAGCAGTGAGCTCTAGGAAATGTGCCTAAATGCATGTGCATTCCCCATTCATATTTCCTTATACTTTTAATAGGGTATAATCTTGTGGACTGACCTCCACCGTGGTTTTTCCCCTAACAGGGTTTCCATGTAAAAATCTTGGTGTTATGTGTGCTTCTGATGTGTTTTCCATTTATGCTTTCATGATTAATAATTATATTTGAGAATAAGGTTAATAAGTTGAATAATTTTGAAATTTGGTGACAACTGATTCACCCCCCCTCTCAGTTGTATGCCCTTGAGTTGCCAACATAGAGGAGCCTTTTGTAATTAAGTTTTCCCTAGACATCACCAAGAGTGGAAAATTATCATCAATTGTCTCTTGATATGTGTGAGCATGCTCCTACTCAATCGTAATCCCTCAACCATAATACATTAAACCCTTAACCCTAATCCCTCAACCCTATACCTTAAACCCTAATCCTTCAAATGTCAAACCTTAAACCCTCACCCCTTAAACCCTAATACCTCAACCCTCAACCCTAATTTCTCAACCTTAATCCCTCAAACCTCAAACCTTAATCCCTCAATCCTCAAACCTTAAAACCTCAAACCTCAACCCTCAACCCTCTACCCTATACCTTAAACCCTAATCCCTCAAACCTTAAACCTTAAACCCTCAACCCTTAAACCAGAATACCTCAACCCTCAACCCTCTACCCACTACTCTATCAATTAAATCCTCAACTTTAGTTGCTCAACCCTAATCCCTCAATCCTCAAACCTTAAACCCTCGACCCTTATTTACCGTAATACCTCTACCCTCAACCCTCAACCCTCAACCCTCAACCCTCAATCATAATACATTAAACCCTTAATCCTAATCCCTCAACCTTATACCTTAAACCTTAATCCCTTAATCCTCAAACATTAGAACCCTCTACCCTTATTTATTGTAATATCTCAACCCTCAACCCTCTACCCTCAACCATAATACAATAAACCCTAAACCCTAATCCCTCAATCATATACCTTATACCCTAATCCCTCAAACCTTAAAACCTAATCACTCAAACTTGAAACCTTAATCCCTCAATCCTCAAACCTTAAACCCTCAACCCTTAAACCCTAATACCTTAACCCTCAACCTTCTACCCTATACCCTATACCCTATCAATTAAACCTTGAGCCCTAATTTCTCAACCTTAATCCCTCAATCCCCAAACCTTAAACCCTCAACCCTTAAACCGTAATACCTCAACCCTCCACCCTCCACCCTATCAATTAAACCCTCTACCCTATACCTTAAACCCTAATTCCTCATACATCAAATCTTAAAACCTCAACCCTTCAACCTTAATCCCTCAACCGTCAACCCTTAAACCATTAACCTCCAACCCTCAACACTTAAACCCTCAACCCTTAAACCCTAATACCTCAACCCTCAACCCTTTACCCTATCAATTAAACCCTCAACACTAGTTGATAAACCCTAATCCCTCAAACCTCAAACCTTAAACCCTAAACACTTAAACCATAATACCTCAACCCTCTACCCTCTACCCTATACCTTAAAACCTCAACCATTCAACCCTAATCCCTCGATCGTCGACCTTTAAACCCTCAACCTCCAACCCTCAACACTTAAACCCTCAACCCTTAAACCCTAATACCTCAACCCTCAACCATCTACCCTATCAATTAAACCCTCAACCCTAGTTTTCCAACCTTAATCCATAAATCCTCAAACCTTAAACCCTCAACCCTCTACCCTATCAATTAAACCCTTGGCCCTAGTTTCTCAACCTTAATCTCTAAATCCTCAAACCTTAAACCCTCAACTCTTAAACCATAATACCTCAAATCTCAACCCTCTACCCTCTACCCTATACATTAAACCCTCAAACCTAATCCCTCAATCCTATACCTTAAACCATAATACCTCAAACCTCAACCATCTACCCTCTACCCTATACATTAAACCCTCAATCCTAATCCCTCAATCTTATACCTTTAACCCTAATCCCTAAGACATGAGAGAGAGAGAGAGTTATCTATTTAGGGTGAGGGGAGAGACTTGAGAGAGGGAAAGGGGTTGGGAGGTATATTTTGAGGGTGAGACCTAAGAGAGAGGGGGTTGGGGTGAGAGAGAGTAGTCTAGGTAGGGTGAGATGGAATGATACCTAAGAGAGAGAGAGAGAGAGTTATCTAGTTAGGGTGAGATGGAGTGATACCTAAGAGAGAGAGAGAGAGTTATCTAGTTAGGGTGGAGGGAGAGACCTAAGAGAGGGAAAGGGGGTGGGAGGTATATTTTGAGGGTGAGACCTAAGAGAGAGGGAGTGTGAGAGATGGGGTTGGAGTGAGAGAGATTAGTCTAGGTAGGGTGGGATGGAGTGAGACCTAAGAGAGAGAGACTTGAGAGGGAGAGAGAGAGTTATCTAGTTAGGGTGGGGGGGAGAGACCTGAGAGAGGTAGAGGGGTTGGGAGGGATATTTTGAGGGAGAGACCTAAGAAAGAGGGAGTGGGAGACACCTGGGAGAGAGAGAGAGATACCTGAGAGAGATATGAGAGGGAGAGAGAAAGATAAAGACCTAAGAGAGGGATTTGGAGTGAGAGAGAGAGAGAGAGGGAGTGTGTGAGAGAGGGTTGGAGTGAGAGATATTTGTCTAGGTAGGGTGGGAGGGAGTGAGCCCTGAGAGAGATAGAGAGTTGAGAGGGAGAGAGAGAGTTATCTAGTTAGGGTGGGGGAGAGACATGAGAGAGAGAGGGGGTTAGGAGGGATTTTTTTAGGGAGAGGCCTGAGAGAGGGAGTAGGAGACACTTGAGAGAGAGACCTGAGAGAGATATATGAGGAGAGAGAAAGATAAATACCTGAGAGAGGGAGTTGGATTGAGTGAGAGAGAGAAAGACCTGAGAGGGAGAGAGAGGGAGTGTGAGACCTTAGAGGGAGAGAGAGAGAGGGAGTGTGGGAGAGGGGGTTGGAGTGAGAGATTTGTCTAGGTAGGGTGGGAGGGAGAAAGACAAGAGAGAGAGAGAGATACTTGAGAGGGAGAGATTTATCTAGTTAGGGTAAGGAGGAGAGACCTAAGAGAGGGAGAGGGGTTGGGAGTGATTTTTGAGGGAGATACCTAAGAGAGAGGGAGTGAGAGACACCTGAGAGAGAGACCTTAGAGAGAGACCTGATAGTGAGAGAGAGATGAGAGGGAGAGAGAAAGATAAAGACCTGAGAGAGGGAGTTGGAAAGAGATAGAGACTTGAGAGGGAGAGATAGAGGGAGTGTGAGAGAGAGGGTTTGAGTGAGTGATTTGTCTAGGTAGGGTGGGAGGGAGCGAGACCTAAGAGAGAGAGAGAGACTTAAGGGAGATATAGAGTTATCTAGTTAGGGTGGGGGGAGATACCTAAGAGAGAGAGGGGTTGGGAGGGATTTTTTGAGGGAGAGACCTGAGAGAGATGGAATGGGAGACACTTGAGAGAGAGACCTAAGAGAGAGATAGCTGAGAGAGAGAGAAAGATAAAGACCTGAGAGATGGAGTTAGAGTGAGAGAGATAGAAAGAGAAAGACCTGAGAGGGAGAGAGAAAGGGAGTGTGAGAGAGGGAGTTGGAGTGAGATATTTTTTTAGGTAGGGTGGGTGGGAGAAATATGAGAGAGAGAGAGAGAGTTGAGAGGGGGAGAGAATTATCTAGTTAGGGTGGGGGGAGAGACCTGAGAGAGGGAGAGGGTTGGTAGGGATATTTTGAGGGAGAGACTTGAGAGAGAGGGAGTGGGAGAAACCTAAGAGAGATACTTGAGAGAGACCTGAGAGCAAGATACATGAGAGAGAGATGAGAGGGAGAGAGAAAGATAAAGTCTTGAGATAGGGAGTTGTAGTGAGAGAGAGAGAGAGAGAGAGAGAGAGAGAGAGAGAGAGAAATACCTAAGAGGGAGATATAGAGGGAGTGTGAGAGAGAGGGTTAGAGTGAGAGATATTTTTCTAGGTAGGGTGGGAGGGAGTGAGACCTAAAGAGATAGACTACTACATCAGAGAAAGAGGGTTATCTAGTTAGGATAGGAGGGAGAGACCTTAGAGAAGGAGAGGGGGTGGGAGGGATATTTTGAGGGAGAGACTTGAGAGAGAGGGAGTGAGAGAAAGGGGATTTGAGTTTGAAAGAGTAGTCTACATAGGGTGGGAGGGAGTGAGACCTAAGAGAGAGATGCTTGATTTAGGGAGAGAGAGAGTTATCTAGTTAGGGTGGGGGGAAAGACCTGAGAGAGGGAGAGGGGTTGGGAGGGATATTTTGAGGGAGAGACCTGAGAGAGAGATGAGATGGAGAGAGAAAGATAAAGACCTGAGAGAGGGAGATGGAGTGATAGACGAAGAGAGAAAGACCTAGGAGGGAGAGAGAGTGGTAGTGTGAGAGAGGGGGTTGGAGTGAGAGAGATTTTTCTAGGTAGGGTGGGAGGGAGTGATACCTAAGAGAGAGAGAGACTACTACATTGAAGAAAGAGAGTTATCTAGGGAGAGACCTAAGAGAGAGAGATAGAGATGAGAGGGAGAGAGAAATATAAAGACTTGAGAGAGGGAGATGGAGTGAGAGGGAGTGTGAGAGAGGGATTTGGAGTGAGATATTTTTCTAGGTAGGGTGGGAGGGAGTGAGACTTGAGAGAGAGAGACTAGTATCAGAGAAATAGAGTTATCTAGTTAGGATGGGAGGGAGAGACTTGAGAGAGGGAGAGGGGTGGGAGGGATATTTTGAGGGACAAACATGAGAGAGGGAGTGTGAGAAAGGGGGTTGGAGTGAGAGAGAGTAATCTAGGTAGGGTGGGAGGGAGTGAGACCCCAGGAGAGAGAGAGAGAGAGAGAGAGAGAGAGAGAGAGAGAGAGAGAGACTTGAGATGGAGAGAGAGAGTTATCTAGTAAGGGTAAGGGGGAGACTTGAGAGAGGGAGAGGGGTTGGGAGGGATATTTTGAGGGAGAGACTTGGGAGAGTGGGAGAGAGAGGGAGTGGGAGACACTTGAGAGAGGGACCTAATAGAGAGATACCTAAGAGAGAGACTTAAGAGGGAGAGAGACCTAAGAGAGAGAGACCTCAGAGATACTTGAGAGGGAGAGTGACCAGAGAGAGAGAGAGAGAGAGAGAGAGAGAGAGAGAGAGAGAGAGAGAGAGACCTAAGAGAGAGACTTGAGAGGGAGAGAGAGGGAGTGGGAGAGACCTAAGAGAAAGAAACTTACAAGGGAGAGAGAGTTGGATAGTTAGGGTTAGAGGGATACACTTGAGAGAGGGAGAGGGGGTGTGAGAGATCCAAGGGACAAAGGGTGGGAGGGATAGAGTGAGTGAGAGAGAATTGTCTAGTTAGGGTGGGAGGGATAGAGTGAGAGAGTGAGAGTTGTCTAGTTAGGGTGTGAGGGAGAGACTTGAGAGAGGGAGAGGGGGTGCAAGAGATCCAAGAGACAAAGGGTGGGAGGGATAGACTTGATAGAGGGAGAGGGGGTGTGAGATTAGTTAGGGTGGGAGGGAGAAACTTGAGAGAGGGAGAGGGGGTGCGAGAGATCCAAGAGATAGAGGGTCGAAGGTGTAGAGTGAGGGAGAGACTTGAGAGAGAGGAGGTGTGAGAGATAGAGGGAGGGAGAGACTTGAGAGAGATGGGGTTGGAGGGATAGAGGGAGGAAAAGACCTAAGAGGGGGAGTTATCCTATACATTAAACCCTCAACTCTATACCTTAAACCCAAAGGAAAGACATACCATAGAGAGTGTAGGAGAGACTTAGAGAGGGTTGAGAGAGAACGGGTACGTATTGGTTAAGAGGGAAGGAGGAAGAGAGGTTGTGAAAGGTAAAACCTCAACTATCCATCAACGATCATAACTCACAAACTCTAAGCATTATCAAAGTGGTGGAGCAAAGAGGAAGCAAAGTTTGTTTTCTATCAAAGAAACTCATTAGGCGAGCGCCAAATTTGGTGCTCTCCAAATGGCACATCACTTTTGGTGCTTTCCAAATTTGGTGAGCGCCAAATGTGATGTGCCATTTGGAGAGTTCCAAATTTGGCGCTTGCCAAATGAGCTACTTGTGGACGTGATTTTCTCAGGATTTACAAAATTTTGACATTTTTGGCCATGCTAACCATCACATTTGCACGTCTTTCAATGCATGTTTATAAAAAACCATGATGACATTAGGCTCTCTCTTAGCTATCTAAATATATATCATTTTTTTTATGTTTTGATTAAGTTAAGGTTTTCATCCATAACTTCTCTTGTTATTGCCTTCGTTTTTTGTCAAAAACCAGCATGTGCTAGTTTTAGGATAAATTTTTACTCGTTCATCAAATCGTGAAACAAATTACATTTTTTAAAACTAGACTCCATTCTACACGTGATGAAAAAAATCAATTTTTGATTAGTTTTCAAAAAGTTTAGGGGGGAGCACACTCAAATTTTAGCTTTTCAGGATGTGTCCACTTCAAGAATTCATAAAATATTATATATTCATTAAAAAAATTAGCCGAATTAATGGGGATAAACTACATGGTGTTAGCTAATTCCTCACCATTTTTCAAATTCAAAAAAAAAATTAATCAAAAATGGGGGACCTCAGATGCTATGCTATTTTTTTTGATAAAAATAGGACCTTGTTTATGCCTCCCTTTTTGAAACCCTTAATCTTCATTAATTTGAAAAAAAAATAGTAGCTTAGAAACTAGACTCAGAGAACTTCAAATCTTGTTCTTTTTGCATCTTCAAATTTTGAGCGTAACTATCTTCATTTTCTCGTGCACATCAGATTTTTCTGATTTCAAAAAAAAATGTGGCATCTTAAGAGCCATTTGTCTCACAACTTGGTGCACTTACCCTCAGCTCCATAACTAGGACCAAGAAACCAACAATGACCATGTTTATAACCAAGAAAACCAACAAGAATTAAAGAGAAAATAGAAAAGTGTAGAGGAGATATATAATTAAATTCCTATCCCAACTTATAATTGAGAATCATAAATTCCTTCCAATATTTCTTAGAATAAAATAACAAGAGTAGATCCCTCAATTAGGGAAACAAAGAAGATTCAACCCCAAGTATGATGGTAGATATCATAGTAATAGAAAAGAAGCTTAGTTAATTAGCATGAATAAGTATTTAAATTTATTTGATCTCAACTCCAACACCAAAGTTAGGATAATCATCTACCAACTTTAAGGGGAAGCAAATTAACAGTGAAACTAAACTCAACAAGTGAAGATATAATTTTTTTTGGTAAATATACATAATAGATATTTGAGAATCATCAATGGTTTTCAATAAACTTACAAGTTAGTTATTAGTAAAAATTATAGAAATTAGTGTCCATAATAATATATTTATATTTATTGGTTTATTAATTCCTAAATATTATTTTTAGATTTAATAATATTATGATGACATATTTTCTAATAAATCAGGTAAGTGTGATTCTTCTCATCATGGTGGTTTGTCAAAATCTAGAGGTTCTCTTTAACATAGTTCCTATCTCTAACAAGTTTGGTGTTTTCTTGTGACATCCTTGGCTCAATGCTATGCAAGTTTCTCCATATATTCTTCATTCTTGTCCCAAGTTCATTCATAAAAATTAGATATTCATTGTTCCTCATTATGATTATTAACCTTTTTCTAAGAATGGTCACTTTTATATTAACCCCATTTCTAAGTACATAGGTCCTTTATACACTTATAAAAACACTCTCTTAATATTTATGAGTGTTACATTAATTTTAAATCTTGTATTCATTAATTTTTATCCTTCTCTTGATATCTATCCACTTAAGTATATTATCTTCCTCTTCATCCTAATTTTGGTTTTAACATATATTCCAATGATCCTTGTATTCCAAAACCTATTATGTCTCTAATAATCACCAGGTCTTATTCCTATCATCCAACATCTTCATATTGTATCTTGTCTAGTTAGAACCTATAAACCTCAATCTCAACCTCATCCTCTTACACACCAATGCTAGCCCCAAATCTAACCCCTTCCACAATGTAACCTACAATCTCAACCCTTGTATGATCATTTTATCTAAACTCTTCTTCAACCCATACCTAAACCTCAAACCCCACCCCAACTGACACCCCATATCTAACTCTAATTTAGCTAATTCCCCAACTTTAGCCTCTTTTCCAACCTCAACTCAACCCACCTAAAATAAATGCAAAGGCAAGTTTGAATTAGTTCAAGTATTCTACCTTCTTATACATTGTCACATTTTCTTCTTATATATTCCATTCCTCCTCTTATTGATCCTCCTATATCTCCCATCATTACCCTATGCTACAATCCACTACTACCATCTCTCCTATAATAGACCTGCCTACCTCCTTTCCTAATATCTTAGACCCTCATCCCCACTTTTTTTTACTTCTGCACCCAAACTTAAAAACGTAGTATATCCCTTGTTTCCTCTTTCAATGAAAAATTCCAACCATTCTTACCCCCTCAAACCTCTTAGTTCCTCCTACATCATTCCCTATTGTACTTGATCAATTTTTGGACCTTATATAACATTCTACAAATCTTGTTAAGCCTACCATCTCTACTAGTATTCTTGATTTTTTTTTCTACCATACCTCATGCCATTATTTTTCCTTTGACACCTACTTCACTCCCTCATGCTTTTGACATTGTTGTTTTGTTTTTCTTCTAATACATTCCTCCTCTCAATTTTATCTTTATTTCTACACCTCTTTCTCCTACCTCTCCTAAGAGCTTGTTTGGGTTTACTCAAATCAAGTGGGTTGATCATGATTCTCTCAACGATGAACCTCTTTTCATTTATTTTATGGATTGAATATTATGATAGATATGTATGTTTTTAGTTTGAACTAAATGACTCATGATACCCTTGTGTACATAAATATAGGAAGGATGTAGTGTTGTTATTTCCTTTGTATTTTCTATCTCGCTTCCCTATGTTTTCCCTCTCATTTTATTTAATATGTTGGTTATGAAAGACCCAAACCATGCCTTGACACTCATTTTTTTAGTACTTTGAACTTATTTAGTTGTGATATTTCTCTCTCTCTACTATTGTATATGTTGTTACATATTTTATGGTTTCCTCTTCTCAAATCCCTAAGGGCAATGCAAATTATTTTGGTATATAATATTATTTTCATGTTGACCCAACTAGCACCATGCCCTACCATCCTATTTGTTGTATCCAATTCTTATTTCTTATTCTTCCTTTGTGAAATTTTGGTATGTAAGGGGTACAATGAAAATTCATAAAACATTATTTATATTTTTACTAATTATGTTGGGCCCATGCTTTATATATACTTTTTATATGTTTAGATCATTTCTTTTCATTCTCCTATACATCCATGACATTTCTCCAAGCATTTGATTTGGTGATTTATACTATAATATAATTTCTTTTAGTAAGAAAAAATTCTAATATAATCTTTTAGTCCTTCACTATGAGAGGAAAATAATTTTTTATTCCTTTGGGGAAACCCTTATATCTTCTTGCTTCTTCCTTTCCTCATTTATTTATCTCCTTTCCCCTCTCTATTTATACTTAAAATTTATTAATACAATTTCTACTAGACAATAATTTAAGGGGAGCATATATCTACTCTTATTTTAATCATCATTTCCCAGCATCTAGATTTTGGTCCCTAAAATAATTTTTATTATGTCTATACCAATTATTTTACTATCCCTACATCCATTTTTTGTTCGTAAGACATATATACTAATTTCACTTGGCTTGGCCTAGCCCCCTTATTAGCCCCCTTATTTTCCTATCAAATTTTCCTATATTCCTACTCTCTTTAATCTTGCACCAATTCTTTTCTCTCTATCTAGGTTTACTAAAATATAGTCAATATAATATGCATGCTATTTATTGAACTATTGGCTAATATTTCTTAACAAACTTTGACTTTCCTTACTTATATGTTTTATAGGAGGGAAAGACCCTCACATTTATATATTATTTTTACAATATCTAAATACAAATTATTTAATATATGCAATTTTACTTTTTATACTTTAGCATATCTATATCATTTAATAACTTTATCCCACTAAAATGAAGATACATTATAGAGTTAAAATTGTGACATTTAATTTATACTCTATGTATTGGGATCATTTTATTCTTCATGTGTGTAGGATGTTTACATATCATTTTGTTTATTTATTTAGGCCTTTTTCCTAGTATTATAAACATTTTCCAAGCAAACCTTAGTCTACTTTTAAGCAATTCTTATACTTATATTGTTGTGAAGATATTACAATATTTATAACAATATCCATAATGATTAAAACATTCAGACTATTAGAAAATCATAATCCACTAATGTTTTTCCTTTTCTAAATGACTCCCTTATTGTTAATTTCTAAACTCATTAGATGTTGCTTATATCAATCCTCCCCTTCTATCCATTGAAATGACTCTTAATTATTCTCATTATCTCTTATAACTTGTAACTTCCTAAAGTTTTTTGAATCATCTATATTCACAACTACTTTACATGTATTTAGATCCTTTTCAAATCTTGAAGAAACATATTATTTTCATTTTCTAGCCTCATATCCAACTTCTTTAATATATTTTTTAAGTTATTTCTTGTATAAATTATTTCCTATAACTACAGTGAAGCTATTTAATTTATACACCATCTTTATGTTTTGTAACATCTCTATTTAACTACAATGAAGCTATTTAATTTATACACCATCTTTATGTTCCTATAACTATTGGGTCTCTATTGCAAACATGGATGCAACCATGGTTTTTTTTATTCTATCCTACCTAAATTTATCCATAGTTTAAGAAAATTTAATTTTGAGTACTAGGACACCTTCTCAACTCTATTATTTTGGATTTATACCATATTAGAGAATTCTAATTTATTTTATACTAGTCTACATGAATTTTTTCTATGATTCTATTTTATCAAATTTCAAATCAAGCATATTCTATTTACTTTCTTTTGTCTTTAAATAATTTTACCTTTCATAAAATATTTCATTTTAAAAATAATTATTCTCTATAAAGAAAATCAATAGCACTATTAAGAATAATTGTTTTTCACTATTGGAAAATAATTTGACCATAACATTATTAAAATAGTTTATAATTTTTAAACTATATTATTTCCTACACTTTCTCCCATAGTTAAAATTACCCTATTTCACAAACATGCCAACTTAGAGAATTGATGAAAAGAAATGGAAGTTGTTAATTAAAAAGAATTAAATGTGGAAGTTTTTCATGGCAGAATACTCCTAGCTCAAGGATGAAAAATGTAGCTTTTGATTAGAACTTACTAAACCTATGATTGTTTTTCATGTAACCAAAGTCACATGTTAGTTGATTAGAGGATTCATACTATTTTAATAATTCCCTCTAGAGGTGTAATCTAAAAATTAGCTATTTCTTTCTTATTTGTGCGAAATCTTTCTCTTTAGGCCAATCATGTTATTTTAATTTAAAAATTAAATTAAATTCTAAAACATGACCTTCCTTTAAATTCATATGACATTTTAGAAGAGATCCAACAAGATGCATGTGTCAAATCTTTCCAATGTAAAAGGAATACAAGACTATAGGTTACCAAGGAGGTAACTCCTAATACCACACTATTATACTTTTGAAAATTTGTAGGTAGATATGGAGACTCCACATGTAAAAATTACATTATGAAGTTAGGAGATAGACAATTTGACTCAACCCCATAACTAGGACCAAGAAACCAACAATGACCTTGTTTATAAGCAAGAAAATCAACAAGAATTAAAGAGAAAATAGAAAAGTGAAGAGGAGATATATGAGTAAATTCCTGTCCCAACCTATACTTGAGAATCATAAATTCCTTCCAACATCGCTTGGAATAAAATGACAAGAGTAGATCCCTCAATTAGGGAAATGAATAATATTCAACCACACAAGTATGATGGTAGAGATAATAGTAATGTGAAAGAAGCTTAGTTAATCAGTATGAATAAGTATTTAAATTTATCTGATCTCAACTCCAACACCAAAGTTAGGATAATCATCTACCAACTTTAAGGGGAAGAAAATTAATAGTGAAACTAATTAAATATAATCAAGATTTATGACCTTTCTTAGTTGACTTGGGAAAATTTTGAGAAGAGGTTTTAGGAGTATTTGTCAACTCCACACCTATATCAAAAGATAATAAATTTTTACACTCTCCATTAGGGTGTCTCTATATTGGTTGAGAATAAGGAAAATTTATGGTTCTATGGTATTTTCATTGCATGAAAACTTATGAAGACAAGGTTAATTATTGTATTCATAGAATTAATACGAGCATCATGTCTTTTTTAATATTCAAGTTTGTATCTAAATCTTGCACCCACATACAAACCTATAGAAACATGAGACATTACTTGCAAAATGACCTCCAAGATTTTAGAAGTTAGTACTTTGTTGGATATTCAATGAAATTACCTTGAACATTTATTAAAAAAAAGAGACAAGAAGAAAATTGAAAGTCATATCTAATAGGTGAAATGCTAATTAAAACTCTCCTATTTGCATATGACTAATTTTCATAGCATTCATGACCTTACAATAGAGTAAATAAAGGTGAAATACGAATAGTAGTTAATTTACAAGAGCTTTTATAATTTAAGAGAAACAAATAAAGGTTACATATGAAAAATATGAAAGTGAGATAAATCTACTAGTAAAACTAAGTAGAACATGATAGAACAAAAAAAATGAATAATGAAATGAATAATGTGATTTAAGAAAGATACAGTCACAAAATTGTAATTCATGAGCTCAACAGTTACAAATTTTTTTTCCTTAAATGCACAAAAGTGGTTGAGCTTTACCAATACAAATAATCTCCCCTTTTAAATGAATAATTACAAATTTATAGAAGAAGAAGAAGAAGATAAAAATCCCAAAAAAAGAATTATTTTTCGTATGCCCAATTTTATCTATAGTCAACTAAAGTATTTTTTGCATTTTTGTTTATTTCCACATGTAAAGTACCTCCTTTTGTTGCATTTTGGCCACATATCCCTATTTCACTTTCACTTATGATTTGTTCCTTTTATGAAATATTATAATGAAAATATTTTAGAATGATTTTAAAAAATCATTTAAATATTTATAGTTGGAAAATAGATTGACTTAATCTTATAGACCCCACCATCTACCATGTCACTTAAAATGAACCAATGGTGCACATCTAAAGACAAATAAAACTTAAAATCATCAAAGAAATGCACCATTGACTAGGAGAAGGTTGAGCTATATTTTATTTATATAGTTTACATATTTGTTGGATCATATGAACATAATAAACCACTATGAATATAGGTGTCCCAAGCTTCCTACTAATTAGACCATGCATAACACATCAGGATATGACCTAGTGTAAAATATTGCACTAAGTTGCAGACACATAGGTGTTGAATACATAAACATTCTAACTACAAACATTAGGCTTATCATCAAAGGAACTTATTGGGTCCCAAAATTGTTGCTCCACTTCCTAGAACCAAATCTCACTCACAAGCCTAGAGTTGTCATCATGCAAGTTAAATTAGATCATCAAAAAATTGTAGAGGGTTGAAGGTCAACTCCATAAGAGTGGGTTATATCTCCTACACTTCGACCTCAACTTAGACTTGGGAGGGTATTTCTAGGATTATACCTGAACAAGCATTGAAATCACATCAAATGAACGATAAAATAATAATGACAGCCAAAACTAGCTTGATATCTTGGCCCCAAATACTATCACTAAACCAAGAATAATTGGCCACCTCAAAAACCCTATAGAGTTGATAATGTCATGCAATCATGACCCACACAAAATGAGTTCATTTGAGGCTCACTCAAGATAGATCCTTGGTTATATCACAAGGTTATGAATGCACATAAGGAGTTACTACTACCCTTGTACTACTGATTAATGTTTCTTTTTTGTTTTAAATGATTTGAGATTGGCCAGTTGACCTAGAGATTGGTTCATATCCATTGGCTACAAAGTCATGAGTAATAGGAAAGGAAACATATAAGAGTCAGTCTCGACACATATGGCATCAAATTATGAGCATTACATATAGAACATATTTAGTAATCCAAATTAAACTGCACGAATCCATTTGTAACAAACAAATGATTATTACAATTCTTGTAATATAGTAAAATGTTGTCACATTATCAAGTGTTCATTACATTCATGTCAATGAGTGTGACAAGAGAAAACCTTTACAATGGTGAGTATTTCTCTAGAGAAATACAAACAATATATGGAGACATCCTCTTCACAATACAAATAAACTTTATCCCTCACATGCCTCGCAAATTCTCTTATTTTTTGCAACTGTACATGGCATGGTTGAAACCCTAGATAAATCCTTGCACCAACATAGCCTCCAATCACCACCAAAAGAACCAACCTCCCTAAAAAGTGAACCAAGATTGTGTTATAATAGTAGCAAGGTGTCAAATCCTAATTGTTCCACAGTAGAAATGTTGAAACCCACATATAGGTTGATTCCTACCAAAAAATGGGTGTTAAGGAGGAGGTTCATCAATAAAATATAGTGGTTGGGTGAAATGGGGTCATCAATATGAGTTGGTGGAGTAGGTCGAGGATAATTCATTTTTTTTTCTACTTGGATTCGTAACAGGAACCTTTGCACCACCTAGGAAAATTACCAAAAGCAAGACTTTAAAACCATCAATGGTTTTAACAAGATAAAAAACTTGTCGGAGGTTCCTTGGTTCCAAGAACCACCAAAAACCTCACATTCCTTTCTGTTTGCATTATTCCTTCTCTTTCTTCATCTTTCACTTTCCTTTTTCCTATAAATTCACTTTTGTTGGGGGTTAGAGGTTCCCCAAGAATCAAGAATTGCTACAAGTTCACACAATTCTTGAAACCTTGATAAGCTCCAATAATACAATAATTTTTCTTTCTTCATTTAGGATTCATAATTTTGTTACCTTTTTGGGGGTTTTGACCCCATAAGAAACCATCAAGACTTGGCTAATTTTTGGATTTTTTGAGTTTGAGTAACTGACTAAAAACATGGGAGGCAAACACAACCAAAAGAACATTTTGACATAATGACCCTTATGGAAACTTTTGACATCGATTATTGATGAGGATCATACTTCATAGGCACACAAAAGGAAGGGACTCAAGAAAAAAGGAAAAAAAAATTGAGTCCCAACAAAGTTCTAGTTGGGAAAGTGTGTCTCTTGCGGGCACAACGAGAATCCAAAATCTCTAGGAAGACCAAAAATAGAAAGAAAAGGGACCGAAATTGACTCATTAAGGGAAAAAATTATGTACATGACAAAACTCACAACCAATTAGCAATGAAAATGAAAGAACAAGTAAAGAATGGCTATGAAACATAGTTGCTAGGAGACTAGTACTGGGACGGGAGACTGGTATCGGTACTGGTATGACTTTTTTTGAAAATAGGAGACAGGGGTACTTGGAGACGCCATCTTTTTTAAATATAAATAATAAATAATAAATTAATAATTTATAGAAAATATCATGACATTATAATTTTTTTCATGTTATAATTTTTAATGCTTTTAAATTTCATGGGAGATGCCAAAATTTCCACCGGGAGATGTTGGGAGACTCGGGAGATGACACGTCAAGTTTCCATTCTGTTGGAGGCGTTTCCGGGGATGTCTCTAATACTGGAGACGTGTACCAGTCTATGAAACACATCTCAGGGGGCAAGAGACGCATCTCCCTACAAATATGCTATGAAATAAATTTTTAACACAATGCAGGCTATCCCTACAGAGGATGGATAAAGTTACTTTCCTCTATCAAATACCATCCTATTAAAGGAATTGATTTCCTTCAACCCATAATTATTTCCTCCACACAACTATAGCAATTGTATCCTTCTCCTTTCAAGAAAAACCTTATGATTACCTTTAAAAATTTGAAGACATCCCACCATTAACCTTTCCATTGAATGGCAGCCACAGAACATATGCCACCACACTGTCTTCCATTGCACCCTTTATCTTTATAGAAATTAAAGGAAACAATTGAAAACTTAGATCAACACCAAAAGAAACTTTGGTATTTTCATACCTATTAAACTCTTTGGGTGAATTGAGGCAAAAAGAGAATTCCTCCAATTCACATTGAAAATAAAATATTCCACCTCATTCAATTGATCTACCCAAGGAAACACATCCTCTAATAGTTCAAATTGAAAAAATTGAAGCTCTGGCATATAAGAGACTTGAGTAGCCCTCTCTCTATATATCTCTATCTCTCTATCAGTCTATCTCATCATCTATATCTCTTTTTATCTCTTCCTCTCCCTCTTCATCTATATCTCTCTATCTCTTTCTCTGTCTCTTTATCTCTCTATCTTTATCTCTCCCTCTCCCTCTCTCTATCTCTCTATCCATTTGTCTCCCTCTTCCTCTCTATCTCTATCTTCCTCTCTCCCCCTATCTCTAGACATTTCTCCCTCTCTCTATCCATCCATCTCTCTCTCTCTTTCTATACATCCATAACTCTCCCTCTCTCTCCCTCTCCCTCTCC
>VDFB02368560.1:0-16034 GCA_007258455.2 Sequoia sempervirens
TGCTAGATGTTTTCATCTGTTTTGTGCTCTGCAAACATGATTTTGACTACTAAGTTGACCATGTAACTATATTACTTTGTCGTGCAACATCTCTTTTAGCATTCTCCATCGTAGAACGTTCTGCTTTGATTTCCAAGCTCAAGTTTGATATCCAAGTACTAACCAACAACCGTCTATGACTGACATTACACTGACCAAAGTAAATACTTGACTTGCCCAAAAACTAAGTTTTGACATCATTTTAACAAGGTTTAGAATCTTCAAGCAAAATTCCCTAATGAAGCAAAAAAAATTGGTTTGGGTACAACATTAGGCTTCGTCTGGTGACCATGTCAAATACTTACGGCATAGGAGAACCCGAGATTCTCTGTGTTATGTAAACCAGTGACTTATGAATTGGGCATTGGAGTCAGGACTTATCTCTAATCACCTAAAATACTTGGAGTTTTCCTAATCACCTAAGAAACATTCCTAAAAATCACCTAAAACAAGACTACCTAAATCACTTAAAACATGAAAAAACATCACAGAATGGGGAAACACATTACGACCCCCAGAGGGTTGAAGTGTTTGAGATATTGCCCGCTATAAGGAAGTGGGAGAATCCTTCTATCTGAATACAAGAGCATGTATGTATTCTCTCCTTTTGACTCATGGATCTAAAAAGGCCCCAACCATAAGGAATCAAACTTGCCATGCATTCATTTAGGTTCATGTCTTTTGTCCCACAAAAGGACTTGATCTTTGATTTCAAAGTCTCTATGACAAGACTTCTTCTCAAAAATCTTCTTCAGTCGCTCTTGATGCTGAGTGATTCTATCAACAACCTTCACCTTTCTTGACAGTTCATGAAATTCAAAAGATAGAACTTGAAATTCTTGATAGCTCTGACGACAGCATACACATTCTTCTCAATTTGAGAATATCGCAACTCAACATCTTTAAAATTAGCACTCATGAAAGCAATTGGAGATTCTCCTTCGCTGAGCTTTTGTGTTAAAATACCAGACAGTGTGTGTTCCTGTAAAGAGCCTTGCAAATTTTGCCCTAATTTTTTTGTTTTGGCTCCTCAGAGTTTTTTCAAACACTTTGCTTCTTCAACCACTTGTTTTGATGTTTCCTTGGTGCTTGGATATGTGTAAGGATTTTATGAACATAAATGACTCAAAGAAATGAAACTAATGTTTGAAATGAAATTGTCATACAATGTGTTCATGTTTTTTCAATAATGAAGAACGACTGAAAGAGAAGTACACGCATAACAGTTCATCAACAACAGATAATAAATTCTATAACACTTGGCATATAAACTCAACTCCACCTTTCGTGATTTTAGTGGCTGCAAATTGTTTACAAATTCTGAGATGACCATAAAATTTTCTGAGTTTACATTCACTGTCAAACTATGCTCAGTAGACCCAGTTTCATGGAAAGCATTTACAGTCATATCTGAGACACATTATGCATGCTATTAGAGAGATTCTAAACAAATCTGACTTCCCTTAGGACTGATTTTCCCATAAAAGATGTACAAAAATCTATATCCGGTTGTAACGAACTAGGATGGACATTGACCTCAACAAGAAGGGCCTAAAATAAACTAAAGATCTGCTCAGAAGTTATTTGCAGACCTTACACAACATAGAAGACATTCCAAAATTCTGAGATAGTGCATTTACATCCACCAAACTCATGACCCAAACTCACTATGTCAAGACCACTTGCAACATTAAAGAAATACTCGGAAATATGTTTCAGACTGTAACAAGCATAGAATGCAGGTTTTTGTATGTGTAATGTTTGATAGTTACATATGATAATCCAAGTTCACAATGATATTCACTAATCTCTTTGTGGTGACATTTAGGAGCACTTTCAAGTACAAATACAACAATTTAGAATGCATAGAATCCCCAGACTTGGAGAGTTTACTCGTCCCACTCAAAGAGGAGTTTGAAAGACCATAGAAGCACCCAAAAATTACAACCAATACCTTTCTTCAATAGTCGTTTCTCCTCTTGAACAACGCGTCCAGACTTCTAACCTCTTCTAACAATAGCCACGACCAAGATAGGGTGCAAATAAAGTCGTTTCTTCCTCTGAAAACACATTTCTTCTCCTTACTCGCCCAGGTTCTCCTAAACACGCCCCTTTCCTGACTCCTATGCTGGGAAACAAGGCGCCAAGGGTGTAGCCATAAAGTCACACCCTCAAATACGTATATGAAGCTCAAAATTTTGATCCCTTGAGGTTGCAAAATCTTAGATATTAAAATCATGAAAATTAGAATATACTGATCCTTCTCTTTATTTTTCAAAATATCTAACTATGGCCAGCTAGGGATGATTGTCTCACACCCAAAATTGGTAGTGCAATGGTTTCCAAACCCTAAATCAACAAGGCTTGACCATGTCTGTGAGAAAATATGTTCATTCAAAAGTGCTCGACAAAAATGAACTCCATTTCTTTTATTTCTTCCCCATTCTTTTCAAAAAGTGACTTTGTAAAGTTATTTTAAAAATATTTCATTTGATCACTTAAAGAAAAATTCACAAAGCCAATTTGTAACTTGGTTTATTAATTATGTAATATACCCCTTTTAAATATAATTTAAGACTTAGGAGATATTAAATTACCATGACCTATGAATGCTTCTTGAGTACCAACCAAGGTAGAAACAATATCACTCCTTTCCCAATGGTTAGAAGCTGAAATATAATTAGGAAGTGAGGATATATTCCTGTTGTTCAAAATCAGAAGATTAGGACTAAATTCTTCATTCTTGTCCATGCCTTTGAAGTCATCAATGTTAGAGCCAACAAACATGTTCTTAATTGTCCCATCCTTTGTCTCATTCGTTTGTGGCTTAAGCACAATGTGTTTACCCATGTGAGTAAACTCTAATATCATTCTGTTGAAGTCTTCAACAAATCTTCCAAGAGATGTCAACCATTGAACACCTAACACCACAACATTCTCCTTAATGTTGAAAACATCATCTGCAAACTCAAAATTGGAGAAATCCTGCTTCTCATCATATATAGAGTGATGTAAGTTACAAGTTTCTTTGGAATGATTTATGGTTGTTTTTCTAAAGTGAACAAATTTAGCCCTCTTGGAGGAAGCAACATCAAAATATCCATGCTTAATCAATGCATCATGTAAGCTATCATCTGGAAGCTCATTGTCACCACCATCTAGCTTGGATTCATGCTCAATTCTAGGATTGAATCCACCCGATTCAGATCAATTCTAGTCCCCTCTTAGGAAACGATGTGGCCAAGTAAATTGCCTTATGTCACCACAAAGATGGTCTTCTTTGGATTCAATGATATCTTGTGATACCTGCATCTTTTGAAAACTTCCACGAGATGTGAAAAGTGATCATCCCATTTATCTGAGAAAATGATTAAGTCATCAAGGTAGATGACTATGATCTTGTCCTTGAGGTTCCCAAATGCCAAATCCATGGCTCTCTAAAATGGAGCACCGACATTGATAAGGCCAAAAGACATCCTCTCATAAGAAAATGTCCCCCAGGACGTGGTGAAAGTTGTCTTAATCTAGTCCTCCTTAGCCATTGCAATTTGATTGTAACAAAAAAAACCATCTAGAAGAGATAACATCTTCGATCCAATGACTGTCTGTAAGGTATGCTCCATGATTGGTAATGGGTAATTGTCCTTTAAGGATGATTGATTCAAATTCCTAAAATCCACACAAATTCTAATTTCACCATTCTTTTTGTGCACAGGAACTATGTTAGACACCCAGGTGGAGTGATGAATTGGAAATGTTATCTTTGAGTCCACCATCTTCTGAATCTCTGCATAAATAGTATCTTGAATTTGCGGATTATAATGTCTTTGATTTTGCCTAAAAGGCTTAACATCAGACTTCAAAGGAATTGTATGTGAAAATTCTATGGGTGTGAAGACTTTCAAGTCTTCATAAGACCAGGAAAATACATCCTTGTACTATTTGAACAAGGCGATAAACTTCTCAGTTTCTTCTGGAGTGCAACATTTTCCTAAATTCACAAACCGAGGCTTGTCTTCAGTACCTATGTTGACTGGACTATATTTTGCAGAAGTGTTAACACCTGACCTCTTTTGGTCTTGGATGTAACAGTCATGCCTGTTAAAAATATCCTCTAAAGATACAAAACCCTTAGGAATCTAATTTCCTTTCAATTGTATGATCCCAAATTCTACAGCTTTAGAGTCCTCTGAAAGTAATTCTTTAGGAGTAGTACTTCCTTCAAAGAACAACTCTTTGTAATTGTCTCCCATGATGACAAATTCTTCGATATCATCATCGTCATCAAAGACTTGCTAGTTGTATGAGTTATCTGGTACAAATGGCCTATAGATCAACTCAATAGCAAATGAATTCTGACGTAAGTCAACATTTAGCATGAAAAGAGTAGCTAAAACTACAAGAGCATCAACTTTTGTATTGTCTATTCTTGGAATATATTGGATGTTAAATGCATCGAACCAGTCAATGGCATTCCACACCCTTTTTCTATAGGATTGAAGGCGACTATTCTTGACCTAGAAAAGATCTTCAATCTATTTTACAATCAACTTTGCGTCTCCTTCAACTCTAAGTAGTTTAATCCCCATATTGTTCGCATTTTTGAGACCTAATAAAAGTGCCTCATATTCAACAATATTATTGGTGCATTCAAATTGCAACCAATATGCGAATGGATATAGACATCCTTCAGGAGAAATCATGACTACTCCCGCTCCTGAGCCTAATGTTGAGCAACTGTCGTCAAACTGCATCGTCCACACTTTTGATTCTTCATTTGACAAACTTGTGGAAAGTGCAAACTTTTGACAATCTTTAGCTACTTCTGACACCATAGCATATGTGCCTGGACTCGTGTCTTGATACAACACTTGAGCTTGTGGATGCTGGGACTTTGCAAAAACTCCTGCTAAGTAACATCCCATAGTTGGTAGGAATATCAGCCACCAAGATGGTCATCATGATCTTCTTCTCAGGACATGACACTAGCCTTACTTGGGCATCTTTAAGTTGACCGACTAACGACACCAACTTGGACTCAAGTGAATAACACTTTTCTTAAGTCGGGGTGCACGATAGTCCCAATGCATTCATAATTTGTAAGGGTATAACATTGTTAGAAGCTCCACTATCGATAATACAATTATTGAGTTTGAAACCTCCTATATATAAGGATATATAGAATGGTTTTGGCTTCTCTTCTACAGACATGTAGGACTGTAGTAACGTTGGCTAGACTGCATCCTTTTTCTTCACAACCTTTAAGATTCTATCCAACTGCTCTAGATGATCCTGTAAATACTCCAATTGAGAGATTTGCACCTTCGTCTTCATCATAGAAGACACAATGTCAAAACTTGCTGAAGACGGATCTTGAGCAACTGGGTCGATGTTGTCTTGTGAAAACTTAGGATTGGAAGTAGAAGGTACTTCCTTTCCTTTTCCATTTACATTTTGATTTTCCTCTTCCTCCTTTTGTGCTTTGAAATGTTGCGCACGTGTGAACATAGGTGAGGTGATATTCTCATGATTTATCGCAAGAGAAAATTAGCGGTATTCTTCTTCTTGTTCTTCATTTACGAGTTCTCTATCAAAATATCCCGTTGTGGAGTCGCCATCAAAGTTGTCTATCTGTGATGAGACAACATTTGAGCTTGAAGGTACGAAACCTGAATTAGGAGCAACATCAGCAAATCCCATGAGTTGATTCATTTTATGATTCTTCCGACATGAAGCCCTGGTGTGTTCAATAGAATCGTGGAAAGTGCAAAAGATTGTGGGCTTCTTAGCATCATTTTTTTTCTTAGGTTGTCCTTGCAGAAACCTTGAATTGTAGTTATTGTATGGCTGGAAGTTGTTTCTCTTTGGCTGATATTGTTGCTGAGGTTGAAATGATGGTGGTGCAGGCAAGGCTAATTTCTCTTGAGGGGGTGACTGTCTTTTGAGGATAGTCACCTCGTTTGCTATCTTTTGTAGCAACGAATCAGTAGACGCTTGTACAGGCAGTCTGATCAAATCATTCTTCATCTTACTCATCGTGATTGTATTGTCTTCAAGTTAGATTGCTTCTTTTTGAACGAGTTGTAGATTATCTAAACGTCACTTATCTTCAAGAAAAAGGTGATCTCGGATGGTAATGCATTGATGAAGGAACTCATCAAAATTTTGTGAGATGGATTTAGAGTGTGAGAAAGATGTGTAACAAGGTGATTAAACCTTGCTACAAATTCTCTCATCAGTTCATGTGACTCTATCTTGAAATTTGATAGTTGTGAAAAAAGTCTGTGACTATCTTCGGCGGGCTTGAATCTCGCCAAGAACTTTTCACTCATGACTGCCCAATTGGTGATGATGCTTGGCTCAAGATTATTGAACCAGTCTATTGCGTTGTTCTCAAGAGTCTCCACAAAGAGACGTATTGCGATGTCGTCATGTGCAACATGCAAAATGGAACATGCTGCCGTGAATGCTGAAAGATGTTCATTAGGATGTTTGGAACCATCGCCATGAAATCTTGGGAAAAACTTGTGTGAACCCTTGGGTAGTTCATGGTGTCCTTCTAAAGCCAATGGTTTAATATTTCCTCCCAAGGCAAGGGAATTGTACGTCTTGTGTTTCTCGCGTTACGACCTTTGTGATTGTTGTTGTGGCTCATCGCTTCGGCTAGGATGGGAGATTCTTCTTCTACTATTCCTTCAATGAATAGATTAGGAACCTCCTGAAAGATTGGCTCTGCTTGAATAGGAGGATTTATTCTCCTTTTGGTATATACTCAATACGTCAGGATGCTTAATTCCATGTGGGTGGTGGCAAGACTAGTCTACTTGCTGCAAGATCCGCTCTCTCTTCTTCTTTATCCAGAGTGGTAGCTGCATTTCTCCACTAAGTGGTAGATGTATGATTTTCAAAGATAAAAGTGCACAAGCTAGTGATGATTTCTGACTGCTCTGCTTCAATGAAAACTAGATTTGGCTATAAGACAGGAAAAATAAGTCCTAGTTGATGTACTAGAGTAGTAGGATTGCAAATGGTCATTCTCATGCAAAGGCTAAGCTTTGTGAACTTTTTGAGCCTCGTGCCCCATGGTGGGTGCCAAAAAATAGCTGTTCGTACCAACTAGCACTCCAGAGGTGGTAATTGTTACGCCAACACAACTCATTGGCATGTCACTTGCTAGACTATTTCTATTCATGATTATTTGTGAATCACTAAGTTTTTCAACTTGTGTGGGGTATGGAGAGTTTATGTATTGAAGGAGTTCAATGTTCCATAGCAATGAAAAGGATAACATATGTTAGGATCAATATAGTAGGTCAAATCAAACAAAAGAGCAGATAAAACTACCAAACAAAACAAGAGTTAAGGATAGAAAAAATAGAGAAAGGCATGAGAAAAGGGAGCAAGGTGTCCAACTAACAAAAAGAGGAAAACTCCAAAAAGCATGAGAGGGAGAGCAAGGAAATAAATGTAGAATGGAAAAGATATAGTACAACCATGCACAATGAGGGAAAAAATGAGAAAGTATCTCCAAAATGATAGTCTAGCAACTAGAAATTGGGCAAGTTCTTAAAAAGAAAGCCAATTTAAGAAGAATAAGTGAAAATTTTATCTTCATTGATAAGGCAAAAAAAAGGATGGAAAGTAACAACTTTTTTGAAGTTGTTGCCAACTTGAGAGAAGTAGAATTTGTCTTAAAAGCTCATGTTTGCCAAATTTATTCATTTCTCAATGAGCGTGCATAAAATGAAAGTGTATAAACATTCAGAGCAAGATCTTACTTCCTCAAGAATTCCATTGATATGCTAGTTGTAGATGTCCCTATTTTGCATCCCATTGATGATGATGTTTGGGTCATCCTAATAATCAAATTATGAGCCCCTATTTGGAGTCCTAATTTGAGATCTAAGATTAAAATTTTATCCTCTGAAATGTTGTTCTAATTAATTCTAGTAAACTAATTCCCAAAAGCATGTACATCTCCTTTGTGATTTCTAAGAAGAGTCCCCACACTTGAGCATCCGATATTCTTCTTGGAAGCACCATTAAAATTCAATTTAATCCATCCAATTAGAGGAGGTCACAATTTTCTAGAATCCTTCTTGACTAAAGTTTTAGAGAGAATACCATCATGATATTTCCTAACTTCCAATCAATTTCTCAAAATATCAGCTTTTCTTGGATTTTCTTCCTTGAATTTAGTTGCTTTGCAATAACCCACTCTTAATTTTTCTTTTCAAATATTCACAACTTGTTAGCACTAGCCAATAATCAAAGATGATCAATTTAAGTAAACTCCCTTCCACTTTTTGATCTCCCAAATCCTGAGGTGGACAAGGTGAGACCATACAGTAGTAAGGTTACAATGCTACGCTCTTGAAATAAACCACTTGTTTAGTGGGGTGAGTATGAAATCTTCAAACATAAGGAAACATCCACTTATTCAGTGGGAATTACAAATTGCAAGAAATGAAAGCATCGGGCGGCTAGCTGTCCAAAACCATTCATGTAGTGGGATGCATAGCTCAACATGGAAGTAAACATCTGCTTATTCAACAAGCATAACGTGAAATCCAAAGAGTCATCCGCTTATTCAACAGGGATACCACTTATTCAGTGGGGTTAGTATCAAACTAGAAAGAGCAATATTATTGAATGGTACTACTAAGTCAATATTACAATGAAGCTCAATACAAATGATACTAACAAGTGTAAATCTACCATATGGTTGCAATAAATGGCTGAAATCACGAGACAATAAACTCAACATGACAACCAACTGAGCCAATGATCTAAACCTACAACATGTTAGCAATTATACCTCAAATAATATGAAGGAAATAAGATATATCGAGTCTGATATAGTTGTTGTAGCAGTTTGATGCACAAAACCAACAAGCATATGACTGACACATCACCTCCACATCAGACCCAACTTGTAAACAAATATCCTCACTAATGTATTATCAATTTTACCTCACAATTTGACCCCAAGAAGACTGTATCAGGTCTGAAAGGTTGTTGCAGCGGGTTTAATATGCAACAACAGGTTTGAAAACCCTTCAAACAACAAGCTCTAATATGGCACACAACCCAAGGAAGTCACCAACTCGCCATAGAACATTCACAAATTGATTGCAAGGTCATAGGATGATCATGGCGCCACCAAATCAGTCCAAACAACAAGGAAAATAGCATAAATCTTTAGAATCTTCACAGTCACAAGTCATTTTTTGAGACTGGAAATAGGAGTTTCGGTAGTCAATTTTCCTTCATGCTTTTGAGGTGGATTATTCAGTGTTTCTCCCTCTATTAATAGTTAAATGAAGTTAGAAAATTCATGGAGGTGGATTATTCAGTGTTTCTCCCTCTATTAACAAATGCTTTTGAGGTTTGTTTGTCTATCTTTTCTTTTGCTTATTTGTCTATTCAATGCTTACTTTGTGAGGTCTCTTTGTTGGGATCCATTTTGTCTCAACTGTTTGGCTCTTCTTTAGGTAAGTACCCTTGTTTCTCCCTTTACTTAATAAAATATTAAAAAATAAATGCTTAGAAGTGTTCTGTGAGTTTTTTTTTAGTTTAGCAGGTCCTCTTATTATTGTTACCAACATGTATTAATGAAAATGTGACTACTACTCATGCAGGTTATCTTCAAATAATTTGAAACATACTTGTAAACTATCTCGAAACTCACTTGACCACACTTCAAATGAACGATTACATTTTCGTTTATGTGGATTTTCCCTTGTACAAATCAAAAAATACTGAAACAGAGAACTTTTAAGAACCACTTATTTCAAGTGGATATTGATATCAACCTTTTAAAAGCAACAGTTTAAGAAATTTCCTAATATGTCAAAAAGTTGATTCTAGCGTCTATAGGTTTTACAAATGATAAATCAACCAAATACACATATGCTCTGCTCTTGACATGAGAAATAGCAACCTCTCTATCTTTTTGTACACACCAATCATTGTGAAATTGCTCTGGAGGACTGGATATTAGGCACAAGATGGAATCCCTACAAATTTAGCTCATGGAAAAAGCTTATGTTCTTTGACTCTACTGACAAAGTTCCTACAAATCAAGAGATAGTGAGACACATCTAGACAGTGGTTCTTAGATCTCGTTGTTCATAAACTAGACATGATAAATCATATATGCCTTTGGATGTGAAAAATTACTCAGGAAATTGTGTGTCAATTATACATCATTGTCACCAAGCCACTATTGTCAGACCTCCAATTATGCCACAGCAGAGAGAATTGGAAATGGTAGAGTCGCAAGCATCACTAGTGGATCAAAATGTTTAGCAACCCAGGCATCCTCCTCAACCGATTCTCCCAGCTATGAATGTAACAATAAATTCACAACAACTTCGCCAATGAATCAAACTATGCAGAAGGAAGGGAATGAAGGAAGCTTCTCAGTAGGAAAGATTTAAAAGGCGTATGCAAACAAATTAATAATTTTGTGTTCTTGAACCTTAATCATAGTGCTATCATACAAAATAGCAAAGTCAATTGTTTTGCCATATAAGAAGTTGACATTTTGATGTTACAACATATATAGGTACTGTCATATCACATTAGTGGTATCTAGTTAGGGTGGAAAAGTAAGGGATATCTTGTTCCAAATCCTGGATCAGCTACAAACATGTGTTTGTTGTAATTTTTTCTATTATATTATATAAATAGTCGGCTTAATGCCTTTTACTTTAAAAAAAACTCTATCTGTCTGCCTAAGCTACTATTTTGTAAAAGGGTACCTACCCTTTTCAAAATCCTACTTTTATCAATATCATTACTTTTCAGATAGTCCTTCCAAACATTAGAAATCTAGGCAGTTGATTGGCTCTTGTATTAAATTGTAACAGAAGTAATACATGATCCTTCTTGCTATACATCTTAATTCATTCTCAAGGGAAAAGTCCTTCTAAGGGTCATATCAAACAAATGGTTAAATTAACTTCAATTAAGTATATTTTCAAATTTTCTAAGAAGCCCACAGCTTGATCGAAAAAAAAAATCAATAACATTGACCAAAAGTTCTAGGATTCACTTATTTCCTTATCTTCCTTACAAATCATAAATATATATAGCCTTGGAAAGGATGCTTACGTGAAAATCGTTGGTATCGATTAGTAATCGATGGGAACCCATTGACTTAGGATATCATTTTGTAGGTAGGAGGAAGGGTTGTCGAATTTGGCTTTACACCTGCCAATTGCATATGCTTGAAAGTTTCCAAAGCCTTTTCAACAAATCCATTTTTTACATATACTACAATCATTGTAGTCCATGAGATGACATCTACTTCAGGTATTCTATCAAATAGTTCACGTGCCTTGTTAATGCTTCCATTTTTTGCATGCATGTCTACTAGGGCAGTTGCTTCCTCTATCCTTTATGCTTTGATGGATGTCCATATTGTTCCAAAGGTCCCATTTTGGCATTGGGCAGGGGAGATGCTAGTAAAGGTTGCAGAATTTGGCTTTAAACCTAACAATTGTGTTTGCTACTATGCTTGCCTTTATTTTGGAGCTGCAATGCTAGAACAAGAAATCCTTGGCTCACGTCCATATTTTGTAATGAAAGTAGGAGGCATCAATTTAATTTTGGGATTCATGTGAAAGAGTAGAGTAGAAAGCTTTAGTTTTGGACATTGCAAAAATGTCAACATAATAAACTATTTAAAAGGAAAATCATTACCCTGTGCCACATCTTTCAAAACCAAAATGTCTTGAGACAATTAAATGGGGGAAAATCAATGCGAGAGTGTGCTTTTGTTCTAAAAAAATATTTTAACTAGAGAAGGCTTTGAAGTGCTGAAATTAGCCAATTGAAGAGTGTGCAAGAGCACACAACCCACTCGAATATGTAGAACTTCCAGTTTCCTTCCAATTTCTTGCCGATATCCTTACCAGACCTCTTAAGCATGACTTTGTTTTGGACAAGGTTTGGAGTGCTCTCTCCCAAGTACCATGTTTTGCATCCTTATTACCCTCTTGAGTCTCTAGAATCTGTAGTGAATCCTGTTCAACTAAAATTGGATTCCATGGCTACTAGGAGATATACCCTAAACATTACAAGGATTAATGGTTCAGTAACTGTGGACATAGGTATTATTTAAGCTTATATAACTCACATTTGCAATGCCCAAAGGATTTCACAAGAAAACAACCCCAAGTCAATATAGTCCCTTGCAATGTACTACTTTATGCTTCTTCCTTGACCAATAAAATGCAATTGCCAAGTGTAACACCAAATGCCAATTGTGGTCTCATTTATTTTTAGTCTCAATTTAAAAAGTGGCCAATTGAAGAGCATGTGTTGAAGTTAATATTTGTTATGTGGCAGAGGGAAAATTAAAGTAAGTGTTGGGCATTAGTGGAAGGGAATGAATGGTCAAGCCTCAGGGCATTGCAATGTCTGTCAAACATTTCATGCATTGCAGCTAATCTCTAATAACTTACAAAAATTTAACATATAAATATAACTTACAAAATATAATTAATATATAATATATATTTTATATAATACAAAAGTATATTTAATATAATTATATTTATTATTATATATAATAGTATAAAAAATATTATATTATTATATATCTCTCATGTCTTTTTAATCTATCTCTCTATCCTTTGTCTATCACCATCCTATGTCTCTTTTATCTCTCCCTCTCCTCTGCCTCTCCCTCTCCCTGCTCTCTCTCCCTCTCTATCTCTTTGAGCTATCTTTCCCTCATCTTCTTCTCTCCCTCTCCCCCATCTTCTCTCTCCCTCTATACGTATTTCTCTCCCTCTCTCCCCCCTCTTATTTTTCTCCCTCTCTCCTCTTCTCTCTTCCTCCTCGACCTATCTCTCCCCCTCTTCTTTATCTCTCCCTCATGTACCTATCTCTCTCCCTTTATCTCCTTCCCTATCTCTCATCTCACCCCCTCTCTATCTCTCCTCATCTCTCCCTCCCTATCCCCCCTATCTATCTCTCTATCTCCACCTCTCTCCCTTTCTCTTTCCATATATCTTTATCTCTCTCCTCCTCTTCCCATATATCTCATCTCTCCTTACTTCTATCTCCCTCTCTCCATCTCTATTTATCTATCTCTATTGCTCTCTGTTTGTCTATCTCTTTATCTCTCTCCCTCTCTCCTCCTCTCTCTCTATATCTCCTTATATCTCTATCTCTCTATCACTCTATCTCACCGTCTATATCTCTCTATCTCTCCCTCTCCCTCTCCCTATATCTCTCTATCTATTTGTCTCCACTCTATTTTCCTCTCTCCCACTTTATCTTTAGACATGTCTCCCTCTCTCTATCCATCCATCTCTCTCCCTTTCTCTCCCCCTCCCTCTTCCTAGACCTTTATATCTATCTCTCTACCTCTCTATCTCTATCTCTCCATATTTCTTCTTCCATCTCTCCCTCTATCTCTATAGATCTAGATATATCTCCATCTCCCCCTCTATCTCTATAGATCTAAATATATCTCCATCTCTATATATCACTTCCTATCTCTATCTCTATCTTTCTATCTCTCCCTCTCTCATTCTTATTCTCATTCTCTCTCTCTCCCTCTCTAAATATTTATCTCTTCCATATCTATCTATCCCTCTCTCATTATCTTTAATCTCCTCCTATCCTTCTCATCCTATATATCTCTCTCTCTCATTTCTTCCCCTCTCTATCTCCTCCCTCTTTCTATCCCTATCTCCCTCTCTATCCATCCTCCTTATTACCAAAACACAACATGAACTGTTAGTGTCCGAACTGATTATATTCCCTAAGATTTAGGGTTTTTATTTCGAACTCTTGGATCCTTGTATACGTGGATGCATAGTTGATTCGAAGGTAGCAGCTCCAGTTGGATAGCTGTTGCCAAAACTTCATTTGCTGGATAGCCTACCAATTGATAAATAATCATTAGTAAATGTGGCAAAAATATGAAGCGATAATTTATCTAATTGACCTACACTTCTTTGGCATTACCCATTGTACACTAATGTGCAATTGCTAGTTAAATAAACTAAAATGGTAAAATCTAGAAAATAGACAATAAGAAATATAAATTTTATGTTTTAACCTTGTTCCTAACTTTGACAAAACTAATTAATTTAAATTTTTAAAAAAATGAAAGTTGAGAGTTCAATATTTAAAAACCCTATTATTATGCTTTGTCTATTAAAACAACTATTATTATGCATTTCCTATAAATTTCATAATAGTATGCTTTTAAAAAAAAGTCTGTGATAAAATAGATTTAAAAGGAACCACACTATTGCATGCAAATGATTTTTTTTGTGATGTAATTTGAAACTTTAATATTGACTATATCCCTTTTAATATTTTAGCATTCAATAAAATAATTATTGGGTTACTTGTTTTGAACTTCATTTGGTGTTAGTAAAATAAATACCTTTATAAAAGGTAAAGGGTATGGGTATTTGTTTACATTATTATTAAAAAGATAATGAATTGGTGTATGATAAGGTTACCTCATAGAAGCATCTCTTACATGATTTTTTTTTTTTATCTTATTCTAAATGGAAATAACATTTCCATAGGATTCATCTTATAAGACAGTCAAAGGAAATGCATACAACTAGGCATGAATCAACTTAGATTGATTCAATATTCAATTATGGGGTAATGTTTAAAAAAATATTAAATGCTAATCTAAAAAAGTAAATGCGAGGGATATGACACGTTACTATAGAGAAAAGATAAAGGATGGTTCATTTATGGTGTTGAATTCTATGTCTAGTTATTGAATCTAGTTCCTCTCCATCTATACTTTTCATTGAAATCAAAATAACTAATGAATTTTGTTGGGGTGAAATTTGGTAATCTAGATCTTTTCTATTGGCACAAGTTTGTCTTGTGAGTTATGGATCTAATTTGGTGAATTTCAGTCATTTTTTTTTTGACTTGCCTCAAATCTTGCTTCTCTTTGATTATTAAGGGTAGCTAGTGTTTAAAAAACATCTTGGATAAATTATTAGATCACAAGGGTCTTGTTAATGTAGAATGATCCACTTGAAAGGTCAACTTTATAGTCATTAAATTGATGGATGATAACACTCATTAGTCATGCAGATCCTTTAGAATGATGTGATGTAGAATTATATTCTTTTAAATGTTTCAATTAAAGTTTTCCTAATATTCTATCTCTTAAATTTAAATGATACATAAATTCACATTAAATTCTTTTAAATACAAGAAAATAGCAATAAATCACACAAAGCTTGCATGGAGTCAACTCATGACACTAATAAAATAGGCACGAGAGAAAATTTAGAATTTTAGGAGTAAATTTGTGGATGCAAGAGCAATATGAAAAATATGATACTCACTCTAAAATTCAAAAATTAAATTCACTTTGTCCTAATTCTTGTCAATTCTCATTTAATTTTGGGTCTATTTTAAGGGAATGTCTTAGTGCAATTAAATAGTGACATGTGAGACACTCTTACCATAAATTTGACTCATTCTCTAAAACCTATTTTCACTCATTTAATCTTTTCCTTCATACATTTGCACAAATTTTATTTATCCCTACCCTATATATACCTATTTCCACACATATGCCTCATTATTACCCATTATTCCTAAACATGCATCCTCTACTTTAATCCATTGTTTCTATTACCTAGGTCAATTATGCAATGCATGAGAGTGATCTTGCATGGTGTGGATTCGACCAAAAATTTGAAAATTGTTAACTCACATCTTTTTGCACTAACTGTTGAGAGTTGACTAGGTACATGTTTGATGAACAATTTATTATATCTTGATATTTAAAGACATAATTGTTTTCCAATCTTTAAAACGATAATAAAACTAGTATTTATAAGGGGTTTCCTAGTACAACTTTCCCCTATTGGTTTGGTAGTCCCATAAAGATATTTAAAAAAAAATTGTTAGTCCTTAATGGTTAATGCAAAGTAGAAAGTCTACAAATGAGAGAAAAAGTATGAAATCAATAGGATCAACTT
>VDFB02368561.1:0-25185 GCA_007258455.2 Sequoia sempervirens
AGCATTGGTCATATGAACTTGGTATTTTGACCCCATATTTGCAGCTCATCAACACTTTTTTAATGATTTGTCGCTTGGATTTTGATAAAAAAAAAATTGATGTAGTGATTCTTTATGAAATCTCTCTATGTTCAAACATTCTGCTTTGATATTGCTTTTAATTGTACTTAGGAGTTAATCTGCAATTTTATATATTCTACAAATTAATAATATCCAATTTCTTAAACAAGTTGCTGGACCTGGATTTTCCTTTTGATTTTAATTAGACATAGTCTGCAAATGTTCATATTTTACAGATTAAAATATCTGACTACAAAATATGCTTATGGAGTCTTCTATAGCTCGGCGTAGACAGTGATGAGACTGTAAACGTATTCTTTGGATATTAATTGCAATAAATTCAAGTTAGTAGGCATTGACAGATAAACGAATAAGTTTCAGTATTTTTTTAACTTTTATGTGAGTCTTTGCATTCTAATTTCGTTATCGAATTGTTTTTCCATTGTACTGTAAGTTTTAGATAATAAAGATACTATTGTATCAATAGTTTCCATTGCCTGTAGTATAGTGGATTAATTGGCAATTCTCATCAACGGCAATGGAAAGATTTTAGTGACCATCGTCTTTGCTCGTGTGGTGGTGTTGCGTTGCATGGTTTTCTCATTGAAACTTTTCTTGATCTAGCACAGTTGGAGCTATATGCCAATATTTTGAGTTTTGTCGATGTTTGAATATGAAAATTTGTTAAACTGTCCATTAGGTGAGTTTGTTTGGGTTGTACCTAGTCTAATCATTGTTCACCTGCACATTTGATCAGAATGTAATTATACGTGCAATTCTTCTAACAAAGATATTGACAAGTATGGTAGAGAATTGTTTATGACATTTTAGCTATTGTAGAGGCAATACAAAGCAAGACAGTGAGTAGTATGACATTTAAAAGTTTGTTGGTTGTTCAGAGTAATTAAATGCATGTTTACAAAGTAGAATGATGTATAGGAACTTTGTTGGGAGGAATGCCATTAAATTGATATACACGTTATCTAAATCACGTTATTTCTTTTGCAATAGGTAGTATATTATTAAATCATCTTTGGGATAACTCACATTTTTAGCCGCTTGAATGTTGTTTTTAATGATTTCAATTTTGTAATTTTCTTCTTTGATGGGCAAGGAATTAGTTAACTTCTTTTTGTTAAGTTGGTATATAACCTTGTACAAATGCTAGGCATCTGTTAAGATGAACTTAGATTTGCCTATTACCATACTGCTTATAAAGTTATTTGTTTCTTTGTAGGTTATGTTTTTAGTTTAGGGAGCAAGACTTGAATGATGGTTTATCAGAAGAATAATGCAATGTTCTCTTTTTCTCAGTTATAATCTTTGAGATGAAATATATGTAGATTATTTGTTTTTGATTATGATAAGCAGAGGTTTTGAAAGGGCCCAAACCCTTGTACCAAGTGAAGGATAGAGTATGAAGCACATCAAGATGCTAAAGAACCAAGAGGAGCAACAAAGGAACTACCAAAGACAAAGCATTACAAAACATTACAAATACCAACCCGAAGTCCAGGTGGTTTAAAGAATTGTTCCAAAGATTTTTGCTTTACCACTATATGAGGATCCTTCTCTCGTAAACTCCTTTTCTTGTAACAGGGAAAAGTCATAAAACACCAGCAGGTCCCTCATGCAGCCCCAAAGCTTTAGGAGAGGTATCATATTGTTTATTGTATTGTCTTTATCTTAATTATGGTACGTTTGAGATAAAATATCTGTAGATTATTTGTTTGTTGTATTTTACATATTAAGCACTTCGATTTGGCAGCATTTCAAAATTGCCAAATGAATGGTTGTTCATCGCATTTTATTAATTATTTTTGTACACAAACAAGGAATTTCCTTAGTCGTGCTTGTGGCTAATAGCATTTTAACAATGAATTTATTTTAGTAATCTATTTGACATGGCAATGGGCCTGAAATTTTATATTAGGCCATAAGGTCCTTAGAACATAAAAAGTCCTATTATAACTAAGCTAGTATAGTCTTAAATTGTTTCTCATGCATGAGGATAAGATAAATGAATGACAGATAATTCTATAATACAATTAGAAGAATTTAATTAAATCTGACTTATGACATTTTCATAATTGATTCTAAATTTCGTGATTGACAATGTTTATTTACTAAGAACTTTGGACTAGTTATGTTGGTGTTTAAATTAGCACCATTGGAGTGATGATTGTAAAAGTTCAGCTATTACAAATATTTTGCAACACTTCTTCGTTATTTAAAGAGGAGAAGTCCCTATTTGCTGATGTAATGCATAAGAGAGGGTAGAGTAGACTAAGGTTCCTATCTTTTTGTACTCGACGGCAGGACACAAGGGTGCACAAACACAATGTGCCGTAGCTAAGCTTTTCTCTAGTTTTGACAGATCTTAACTACGACTATTCTAGCTTTTAATCTATTCTATCTCCTCAAGGTAAACAAAACATGAGGGTATAGGAGTAGGAATGGATTGGTTGGATCACTTGAATCCACTGTCTCCTTAGAATATGGCCGAGGCTTTGAACTTTCAGATATACGCTGGGATAAGGTTTTATACAAGCAAATGCTCTTCACGGTAAGTTGGATCTAAGACCTGCCAAGGAGGAGGAACCCCTATCCGAGGTATGGGCTAGGAAACGACTTACTAGAAACAACAAATTACGATGTCTTGACCAACAAACTTGCTGAGGAGGAACCCCCATCTAAAGTATAAGTTGAAAGACAATCCATTAGATAACAACAAATGATAACCATTAATAACACATATCCAAGGAGGAGGAACCCCTATTCGAAGAGGGAAATGAAACAACAAGCTATTTAAACACAAAGGTGTTATGGAACTCTTAGATCAAATTGCATGTGCCCTTTGATTTCTTTCTTCAAGCTTTATGAACAAATTACAAAGATTGGGACATCAAGAGCACGAAATCATGCATAATTCCGATCAACCAATGAACTCTCATCCAAGAGTGAAAATATTCGCTTTCAAAGCTGTTGGCAACAATGGTGCAATAATTTTGCATAGCAAGTAAAGGTTAAACAAATAATGAGCCCAAAGCTCTTATTTATAGAACTCAAAGGAGTAGGCAACCCTAGAATCTCCTTGAGTTAACAATGAGTTCTTGCCAATCAATTTGCAAGATTTATTCCTAAAAAGAGGGAACCAATAGTTAACTGGAAATCTACTTCAGTTAACTGAAACTAAACAAAGAGTCAACTGGAAACTACTTCAGTTGGCTGAAACTAAACTAAAGGTGAACTTTAATACAAATTATGCCTCCAAAATAGACATCCACGTTTAGTGGAGATATGAGATCTACAAATTATGGAAGCCAATTAGACATCCTTAATTAGTGGGATTTGACAATGCATGATTTGTGGGATGTGGAGTTAATTTGGAAAGGGGCATCAAGTTAACTCCAATTACATTTAATGTCTTCTTGAGTTGACTTGGAAAGAAGCATCAAGTCAACTTCAAGTATCATAAATGCCATTTGGAGGGTAGGACATCCTTCTTGGTGCCTTTACAACTCACCACTAGTCAATAGTGTTTCTCTCCATTCATTGACTTCTTCAGCCTCTGGGTAGTTAATGCTCTGCAAAATGATGACGTGGTGCTTGAGCATTATTTCGCTTGTCGTGAGCTGATGTTGGAAGTCTATACACTAGTCAACTGCCTCATCGAACTTGGTAGACAAAGCTGCCACCTTGGCCAACTTGCAACCATTCAGATCATCAAGGAAGGTGTTGCGGATGACATCTCTAAACTAATTTTGCATTGTAACCATCACAATGTATTCTCCTCCCTCGTGTTGATATTCTATGCAAGGGAAAGATATTACTAACATTCTTGCGAAGTTGATAATATTTGCGACAACCCGTCGGTAGTCAATCAATTCTACTGAATGGGCATCATAGGCTTTCACCTTGTATGCCACCTATTCTTTCCAAGCAAACATATGTTGCTTGTTTTCCTCAGAGTAGATTGACTGATATGCCAAATGCAAGTCTGCAATTGTGATCTCATCACCTGGCCTCTTTTCTGCTATTCTTTGCTCTGATTGTTGAATCTCCGCATGAAGTCCATGTGCACTATCCCGTAACTGGTATAGATTTTCCAGTATACATCACCCTCTGAGAACAAATTCCTCCACTTGATCTTTCAGGTGTTTTCCATATGTCATCAGCTCTTGATGGTTCTGCTCTGCGGGAAGATCCAACAATTCCTGTGGTAAGGCCGAGACGTTTAGGGTGTTGTGCATCAAGCTAGAAATGTACAACCTCAACTATTGGTTCTTAGCCTTTAAGGCTGCTTTGTCTTTTCCATCCTTGGCAATCCTTTCTTGGGCACTCATCGAGGTGATTCCAAGAAGGTCTGCCTCCACCTATCTTGTGGTCTTTCTGAGGTTAAGTTTAGACAATGTGAAGTCTTCCACTTGCACCTCATGTATGCCTTTATCTTTTGGTGGGGCAACAATCTCTATGATGAACTCACATTCTGCATTCCTTTCTACGTGCACTTGCTTCTTCAACTTCTTCACCAACATGTCTTGTGGGACATGGTCGAATTCTGTGAAGTCAAGCTCATAGGAGGGCCTTTCCCTCTCCTTGCCTAGGAAACCCTCAAGGTAGATAGAATCTCAACTAGCTTCTCTAGGAGGAATATGGGGCCTTTGAATGCCCGAAGTATGAGATTGTGCTGGGGTGACATCTCTTGGCGGTGAGTCCAAGTCGATGGGGACCTGTGACTGCTATGATGGTGATGTAGGCGGCTTTGTTTCTATTATAGACACCGTTTTTGTTGCTGCTTCTTCTATTGCTGACTCAGCCTCTGTAGTGACCCAAATGGTGAAGGTTATCTTGGAGAACCTTCTGCTATCTAACAACATTTAAGGGCCCAAAATAAAGGGCACCTTTTTTCTGGAAAGGCTCTTTTTCCCATGCCTTAGCATGTTTTAGCATGTTTTACATTCAATCTCTTTTTGGGATGTTTTCCACTTGATTGCTTCCACCGGTTGCCTGGCAGGTCTAATGAAAGTGCTTTTGATTTGATTGAGAGGCTGGTTGATAGCTGAACAAGTTCATTATACACGACAACTGCTGACGGGGTCATCAGGTACTTTAGAAAGATGGGCGTCCCTGGCCAACAGGGGCGCTTTTAGCTTGTATCTTATTGATTTATCCTTGAATTGGCATGTTCAGTTGATCTATTACTGCAGTCATTTGAATTTTCTCACAGGCTTGCTGATAGATTTGTCGTCGAGCTGAAATAGAATCAGAGAGATCTCTCGAAGATGACATTTCTCAACGAGTTACATCTTGACCACCTCATTCAAGGGCACTTTTACTTGACAAGGGCGCTTTTTTCCATGCTGGACAATCATTTTTGACGTCTTCGTCAACTGCCTCCTCTCACTCTATTGACACTTGCCGACGATCACTTCATTAGATGATCTTGCTGATTGTTACGTTGTCGAGCCAACATGAACACGAAGAGGATGACTGTCTTAGAGTGATCAAAGTACTGCATTTTCCTCTTGAGAATCAAGGGCCCCCCTCTTTGAAAAGGGCTCTTTTTGTATCATGGACTGATTTCTCCTTCGTAACGTTTCCAGAGTTAGGCAAATTTTGACCTTTTTCAGTTTCAAAAATCTCCTTCGTCAAACAACATCTTTTTAGACCTTTTTCGCCATGGTTGCATCGTTGAAGCTTTTGAAGCTTAGCTTTCAGCACTTGGTACTGGCCAAATCCGCCATTAATGGCTGCGAAGCTCCTAACTTTGTTCCTAAAAAATAGAAATAGACCCACCAGAGTAAAATATGTCTTTTGATGATTCTGACTTGTTCAGTGTGATCGAGAAGTCATTTAATCCTATCAAAATCATTTTCAATCATTTCCGCGAAGGTCCTATTTTTGGGGGTTTCCTTGAAAATAGGGGCGTAAAACCCTAATTTTCAAATTTTTAGAATTTTGTACGTGTTTCTTGACAAAAACCCACAAAGACCTTATGTTTGGTTTGACCTAAAACAAACTTTTGATGATATTTTTTACATGATTTAGCTCAATTTAAGCATAATGCCAAAAATTTATTTTGGGTACAACAAGTTAGATAGACACTTGGAGCTACAAAGATACTTTTTAAGATTATTGAATGTATAAGGGATGTTGTCATGTACCCTTTTTGTAATAATATATGTTAGGCACTAAATTGTCTATTTCTTATTTTTCACATCTTCTTCTATCCAATTTTCTGTATGTGTTCCTTTTCTTTCACCTTGTGTATGTATAAGGCCTTAAAATATCTGAGTTTGAAGGCATGCCCAATGTTCTAAGTGTTTGTTAGTTGTAGAAGTTTTGGAGTTCCTCGTTTAGGAATTCTTTCCCATCTAAGTCCAACCTTTCCTTAGTATCCATTGGACTTTTAGACTTTCCCATCCTGACATGTTTTTCCTCCCAACTCCGCTTTTCCTTTATGCTTGTTAGAGTGTTGGACTTATCCATCTAGGCATACCTCACAGGCATCCTCTACCTTCATTCTCTTCTCCTATTAAGCTATCAAAGTTGCCCATCCTGTCATCCCTTTCCTCTGAGCTCTACTCTTTTCCCTTATCTTGTTGGAGGTTCAGACTTGTCCTTATTGTCATGTCTCTGCCCAAGTTCGATCTCCAACCAATGGTAAGAGTCATGACATATCTTTGACTTGTGAACACTAACATTGTCGTCTATTTGCAATGTTCATTTCACCCACCTCCATGCATGATCAAATCACCATTAATGCTAAGATAAATGATGCATCTTCTAGAAGGTTTTTTGTGAGCATAAAAGTATCATTTAATAATGGGGATGAGCTTCTATGTTTACACCAACTATGCAAACAAAGAAAATAATGTCTATCACCATTAATGAGGTAGGTAGGGTTTCAAACCCTACAAGACCCCATACCATTATTGTGGAGAACAATTGTAGTTCATAGAGGACATTCCCCCATGCCTCCCAAATACAACAAACCACGTGTGCACGATTTCATGCGTTTTAAAGGGAAATGGTGTCAAATAGGTAAGAGCTTTCTCAACCATGTAGTAGTGATGGATTGAAGCCACTATTGGAGAGTTTGACATCTTTCTAGATATATAATGGGTCGAAGAAAAGATAGAAATATTATTATTATGAAATCTACACAAACCCTAACTAGAATCACCATGAGCACTCATTGTTCGAGCATCCATGTCTGAAGATGGAAACTCATAGATCTATGGAGGTCAAGGGATGAAAGCTCCATAGATCTCATGTTGAAGGACCAAAACCCTTCGATTGAAGGAGTGGTCTCACACTTGCATTCAAGTTTTATTGGTGCTAGATCTTTAATAATATCAAGTTGGTTCATTTGTAGATTGTCTTGGGAGTAAGCCATTGTATTTTCAATTGTATTGCAATCGTGCAATTGATATTTCAATTATTAGAGCATACTATTGTATTCTCTATTGTGGTTGCTACCCTAGTTGTATCTTATAAGGGTTTTCAATCCCACATAATGTAACTGAAGGATTTGGTAGTGCTTTTGAAAAATTCTAGTTTCTTAGGTGTTTTTAGGGTTTAATGGTGATTAGTGAGTTGTTTAATAGGGGTTTCAAATACGTTCTTAGGGCTTTATGCAAAAAACCCTAAGCCTAGGCAACACCATTGCATTTTTGTTTTAATTTTGCGTTGACCGCGTATACCCCATTGCTAGATCCTGTAAGTTATGACTTGAAGTCTTTAAGTCATGCTTTTACCGACCCCTTCTTGATAGAAAACCAAGCATTCCCATTTTTATGAATATTTTAATCTATCGCTAAAGACCCTTGCTTTCTTCTAGGTCCCATTGGACACGCGTTGACATAACACATAGCTCTTTCGTTTCATAAAAGCAAGAAATATTTTTCTTTTCCTCCTGTGAGTTTGCGAAATGATCTTTTAAAGCCCCATTGTGAGTGACGTGTATGGTCGTCAACCAATCATATCTTTTAGTTCCTTTTTTCGCACAAGAGCTTAAAGTCCCTTGTGAAACTCTTTTTTATCGTGCTCTGGGACCTTTTTAAGGCACACACTTTTTAGAGCCTTTTAGTATCGCGCAAAGCCTTTGCATCGCGATAGCCTTTGTTCCAAAAATATTAACCCTCACGAACTCACCAAATGCTTTTATTTCAACTAAAAGGTATGCATATAACCATTTTGCACAAGATATAACCTTCATATCATGACACGTGTCCTGGAGTTGTTCAAAGAAAAGGGATTTTTTTTTTTCGGAAGGGATTTTGAATTCTTGCGATCACTATTGATTTTCTTAGATTAATGGCTAACATTCAAAATCAAGAACAACTTTTATTATTCGCACTGTAAGGAAGCTAAGGTAGTGGAACAACTTCCTACACTAACCTTGAAAGGAGAATAATGCAAACTTTTACAGATCATTAATAGTTACAGAAAGTTAAATAGAAATAAAGAAAATATCATGCATACCACAACACAATGATTTACATGGGGAAAACCCTTTTGGGAGAAAAACCCCGCACTCCAAAATCCACCTATTATATTATTAAAAAATCACAAAGATTACAATATACTTGTAGAGCAAGCTTCTCACAGGAGTATCACCACTTAGAGATCCAAAGGTAACACAACCGCTATTAGAATCTCAAAATATATCGCAATACATAGTTGTTAAAATATAATGCCCTCATAAAATAGGGTTGCCTTCTAGGGAAAGTCAAGATAATAAAATATCAACCGTCGGATATGAGACATAATGATGAACGGTCCGGATTTGCAATAATAAAATATAAATAAAATTTTCCTTTCGGGGGCATTGCCCTCGAGCCCCCACCAAGGCGCACTACCCTTGGACCCCAGTAGAGGGGATAATCCCCTCAGATCCCTTGTGGGGGGGCAACATCCCCCCCACACCCCCTATCGCCATTGGTTGAACAGTACCTTATGTATCAATAGTACCTTATGTAATTGCAAGGTTGAGACACATTTTCTCAACACACACGTGCAAGTGTGTGTTAACATTGATGGCGGATTTGATCCTCAACTATTTTATTTTTTGTATGAATTCGATTAACTACACATTCACAATTCATTGAAAGCATAAAGCAAAGGTTGCAGAGCGATTTCACTGTGAATTTTTGAATGAGCTAGGGTTTTCGGCACCATTTCTAGGGTTCACAACAATCTTCACACTAATAAGCTTTCTCTTTGTGAATTGATTTTAGAAAAATTCTCTTCACATCTAGGGAAGTAATTTAGGGTTTAAGAAGCTGTAATTGTTGTCTTCAAAGAAAAATCTTCGTGAATTATTTTCAAAACCTTAAAACTCTAGTTTAGAAACCCTAGTACTCAATTGTGTTAAGCCATGGTTGGAAATTCAAGAGGAGTTAAGCGGGGATTGGATGATGAAATTATGGCCCAATTGCTAGGGTCTGCAAAATGACCTAAGGTTGGTCAAGGGTATGGAATTCTGTCAAACATAAATTATAAATAAAAATGATTGTTGCAAAGATGCCATCATTCCTATTCATGGTTATGCCTTATTTAAAGATTGTTTTAGGAATTGTTTTGCAGATAGACCAATCTTAAATATCTGGAGAATGGGATTAGGAAAATTGGTATGCCCTAATGTTTTCATCAATGTTGACCTAATTAGAGTTGTGGCTAGGGCATACAACCCAAGTACTAGGGGCATTGTCAAGAACAAAGGTGTTACCTTATTGACTTTGGATAAAGAATGGATATTTGAGGTTTTTGGTTTAAATATGAATGCTCAATTGCCCATTGATCTAGGGGCATTAACAAGGGAATATCATAGGTTAAGAGACAATTATAGGGTAAAATGACTACCCAATTTTAGGCGTAGAGGGCCAAACATAGAAATTTAGAGGTTTATTGGAGGTGACCAAAGCCATTCAATTATGATATTTTTGAAGTTTACTTTCAAAAGACCTAATTTTCTCTGTGTCAGGGATTGGAAATTGATTGTAGGACTGAAATGCTAGTAAATTTGATGGTTTTGGCTATTGAACATCCAAGGTAGGGATGTAAACAGGCCAATGATTATGCGAGGTATGTTGTAGGGGAGCTTCACAAAGCTTTAAGTTCCCTCAACAAGGATTCCAACATTGTCCACTTTAAGTGTTATTTTTATTGTGTCATGTGTTGCTTTATGCTAGGAGAAAGATCTGGGACCCTAAGATAAAGGTCAGAGCCTTCAATGAACATGGAGTTGTGCTCCCTATTTAGGAATGGGTTTACATTTGGGACAATAATTATGAGACTGCTAACTATTGCATTTTTTAGCAATATTTTGTCAGAAGTGTCCTCAAGAATTTGGGATTTGCTATTGATTGGGGTCTTTCAAAGCATATAAGGAGACTTTTAAGGCTAAAGTAGCTCTAACCAGAGTTAGGTTTTGATCAAAATTGAGGAGATTGGTTCTTTCATCTAGACTCCACTATTATCATGGTTTATGGCTCCCTAGTGGCTCCCCATATTTTGCCTAAATTAGTCCCTAATAGAATTGCATATCTTGGAATAATTTGGCAATTGAATGAGGCATATACAACTCATTTCAAAAATGATATGAAACATGCAATTCTTCCTTCCACCCTCATATTCTTAGACTTCATGGTCACATCCAAAGAAGGGTTGGAATTGATTCTCAACAAGTTGATACCATGTAGTATGAAGTGTGATAAAGTCAAAAAATTTGATCCTAAGCATTTCATTCATGATACCAGGACACGATATAAGTCATTTGAATTCATTCATGAGTTTGATCTTGTTGAGGATCTGATCAGGAATTTCCCTTCTACTTTAAAGGCTACACATATTAGGGAGCAATGGATCAAAATTCAAATGGCTAAAGAGAGAAGGAAAGGAGTGGATCCTTCTTATAAGGGAGAATATATAGATATCTAGGATCCAATCTTGAGAATAATGATGATGTTGGATGAAACAACAGATCTATTAGCCAATGTGCCATTGAAAATTCCATAAAAGGATGAACTTGGTCCCTCTTCATCCCATACAATAGAGCAATAGATACCAAAGAATGTTGCACCTTTGCAACAAGTAGCTCTTCCTACTAGGTCTTAAGTTGATTATCCAGTTGACCCCAATGAGTTCCCAAAAGATTCAAATTTGCTTCAAGTAATGTACCCTCCTAGAAGGGTTGTTGCAGAAAGAGCATCCACATATAGGATGCTGATTAGTTTTGATACGGGTGATCAGGTGGTGGATGATGTAAGAGCACTTGCATGCAATTTATGGAGGATGAAAAATTTATCACCACAAGCTAAATTAGGGATTATTTAATAAAAAGAAAAGATGAGGAGTTAAACCAAAATTTGAATAATTAGACTCTCACCAAGGATAAAATAAATGAATTCATCACTCAATTTTGGGATAAGGTAAATAAGGAGATGGTAGACATGACACCTAAAAAGGGAAGAGAGCTTGTGAAGGAGGGTGGTTTCCTATTACTACTAGGTTGGGATAGATCATCTACAATTGCATTTGATACAAGTAGAAGACAAGATGAAAAATAACCTAGTGTTGACATTAGAAGAACAAGCAAATTCCTTATATTTTGGCTTAGGGTTCAACCCAACGTTTGAAACCCTAGCCATCTAGTCAATCTTCCTTGAGACCAACAAACCAAAGGTCATTGATGACACAAATGAATTGACTAGAAACTTGATTTTTCAGAAGAATGACTAATATTAGTGCCTTGCAAGCTGCCACACTGACGGTTAATTTAGCTATGTTCATTGAAGCTAGGGTCAAACAATTGGAAGCTATTTTAGAAAAAGTTAATAATGAAAACTTGAAGTTGGAGGAGCAATTGAATGTTGTGTTTGGATTGCTGCCACCTCCTAAATCAGGAGTAAGTGAGAAGGAAGATGAAGAAAAGGTAGCACTAAATGTTGAGATCAAGTAATTGAAAATAGAACTTCATAAAAGGGAGGAGTTAGAATTAAAGACAAAAAGAGATCAACATATAAAGCTTTTTGAGATGATTGACAAATTTTTTGGTCATAGATTGTCATGAATTTTGAGTCTTCTTTAGGTGACATGGAACATGTATAAAGAAGTTAGAATAACATGTATTACTCATATTGTTTTGAAGAATAGGTTACAAGGTATCATTGATACTTCGAGTCCTAGGAAGGATATGGTTAAAATGATGTTGTTAGTGATAAAATTTGATATATACATGCCCCAAAGGAATTAGAAATTATTTATGATGCTCTAGAAGATATTGAAGATAACATGATTATACACCAAAGTTTCCAATTAGGTATGGAAAATTTTCTTGAAGTATTTGATGAACTCAAGTATAGTCTCATGTTCAACACAATGAATGAGAAGGGTGAGATGAAGGAATATAACAAATGGAGGACCGAATTTATTAGTATATTACCTCCCATCATTAACCCTATTATTGAAGGTGGAGTTTTGAATGTTGAAAAGATGAATACTATTATAGATAGGTTGATAAAGTTGGAAATGGGTTTGGAGAGGTTTTCTAAGGAGGTTAAAAAATGGACTGAGGGTGGATATGAAATCATTTGCTCCACATCAGAGCAGTCTTGGCACATCCTTGGCCATTAGAAGAAATTTTTGTTGCATGAGTGGAAAAGTACAACTAATCAAGTGCACGAGCCTTTCCCATTTTATTTCATTATGGGCATCAACAAACATCTTCTTGAACTTTTTCCAACTATTTTATCTTCTAGCAGAACATCTTTTGTCTCTTGCTAGTTGTCCTCTTATTTTTGTTTGATCCTAGGACAAGATGGTCAAATAAAAATGTGACATATGTTTGTGGCCTGAGGCTTTTTGCGCCCTTGTCTCTATTAAAGGGAATTGAGGCGCTTTTGTAAGGATCTCAGAATTTTGTAAGTAGAGAGTCTATGTTTTAGTTCTATATAGTTTGATCTTAGTTTTCTTAGAGAAGAAATGTCAATTTAATTGATAATTTTGTATAACAGTACTAGTTCAATACATATGCATCTTGTAGCAAATTTTCAATCAATTGTCTTCCAAATTGTATACCTCTTTTCAATTATGAATACAAATTGATCAAGGATCATTTGTGTTCATCTTTGTACATTTGCTGCAATTGAATGTTTCTTTTATAGCTTTTATTCAGGGGATAGATTAAATTGTTGCATTAGAAGTATTGATAGTTTTGAATGTATATAGAGATTATTAAGAAGAGTGTATTGTAAATTCTAGAAGATAGTAATGTAATTCATTGATATAATAGCTGCCATTAAATTGGGTTAAATTCTCTTATTTAGTATCAACTGCAATTTATTTGACTTTGTGGCCTAGATTAAGGCACCAATCTGATTGTATGCTCTAGTTGCATGTCCATGATCAACAAATTTGAAAATCAACTTTCCCTTTCAGTTATAAGTTATTGCATAATCTTATATACATGTTCTCAAGCCTAGAATGCATAAAATCCCAAGAATCTAGCCATTAAGTAAGTTTTATCCATAATTCTTGGTCATTTAAAGAGAGCATATCTAGTTGAAGCAATATCTTTCATTGATTGTACGAAATCCTAGTGGACATTGCATAGGACCACCCTCCTAGGTTTTGCAAAGCTTGAAGTGCAGAGGAGGGAATTGTTAAACTATCCTGTTCGTTGGCCAAACCCCTAGAACAATTGAGCATAAGAGTTGGCTACTCCTTTAGATAGTTCTAGGAATCAATTGTAATACTAAAAAACAAACCAACAAGGTTCTACATGTTTATTCTGTTTGTGAAACCAATATATAATCCTAGGTATTATGTGAATGAAAAATCTTGTTTAAACTTGTTATTTATCTATCCTTTATCAACATAACCCTATAATATTTAAGGTGACCACGTGAATGTAAAAGGGAAAATTTCTAGGTTCACTAGACTTGAGCATAATACATTTGGGTAAATTAATGAAGTTTGAAGCATAGTATGGGGTTGATAATGTTGTTGCATAAACATTGCCACCACCTAGGGTTTCTAAGGTTCTAGATTTTAAATATTTAAATCCTAACATAGAAATAACCAAATATTTTCCTTAATATTTAGTTCTAATGACCCAATTAAATATATTTAAGTTTGTCCAAAAATATTTACATTAATATTTGTCAAGGACATTATAGTGGTATTCGAGTCAGTGATTAAAATTAATATATGTAGAGGGCTTAGAGAATATTGGCACTAATATCTATTAGGGATATTACAATGATATTAAAGATATTTTTCCTGCCAACCTATAAATCATTCTAAAAAATAGTTAATGTATGGTGGAATGAGCTCTTCAAGATTCAATAGTAATAAGAACAAAGGTGATGATGACAAGTAGAGAATAGTGGTTGGATATGTTGATAAACCCCCCAAACCCACTTTATTTAACATAGAAGAAAAAAATGTTGCTAGCTCTAGTATATATGACTAAACAAAGCTTTGGGAAAAAATCCCTTTTCTACACTTCATGGTATTGATGAAGTCATCAATAGAAGAAACTGCAAAAAGGTTTGCAAGGTACCAAAATCTACCAGAAGATTTGAAGGTAGCTTTATCAATTAAAAACTATGCAAAATTATCTTTCCAAAACTATTTGGAATGGACAAGAACATAAGGTACAACAAGACAAGGGAACCAACAAAGAGGGATTAAGAATGTAGAGAAAAATATGCAACCACAAAGTATGCAATAAAACCCAATTATGACAAAACATCATAAGATGGGGAAAATTCAAAGGTGGTTAAGTAGTATATTAGTGAGTGTGGCAAGGAAAAAATATTCTTGTAGGAAAAGTAATAGTTAAAACTAAAGCCTCAAAAATCCATAAAACACAACATTAGAGCAACTAGTATATAGAAATAAATTTCATTATAAGGCACCTCCTAGTCAAAAAGGACTTTGATGTTGCTGTTGCCCATTTTTCACCTATGCGCTCAATCAGGCAGGGTAACCCATGCTTTCAGAGGTTCTCAAAGACCAAATGGAGGAACACTTGCATCAGGACCACATATTTTCTAACCTGTTTGCTTCTTGTGCAGATGCAGGGGAAAATGATGTTTTTTAATTCAACACGTGGATTAAATGTGGCTCCCAAGAGGGTTGAGCCCAGCGTGCAGGTCTTCAGTTTCGGGTGGGTTTTCATTTTTATGTTTTGCCTGGTCTTTCCCTCTTTTCTGTCTTGTCTTCTTCCTGCCTCTTTCCTTTGTTCTATCGGGGGCAGAACCGAGACCAAGACTGAACTCTGGAACTTTCCTCAAAGTTCTAGGTTCTGGTCTCATCTCGATTCCGGTTCCGCTGGGCTTTTTTTGGGCCCCTTTTTCTATTTTTTGTCGGAGGCGAAGTCGGAATGAAACCAAACATTGGAACTTTTCAAAGTTTCAGTTTCCGTTTTCGTTTCGGTTTTGGTCCCGCGCTTGTGTGCGTCTCGTTTTCTTCTTTGACCCTGCGTTTGACTGTGGGGTGGTTGTTTTCCTTTCTTTTCTTCCTTTCTTGTCCTTTTTCCTCTCTTGCTTTTTGTCGGAGGTGGGTTCGGGTCAGAATCCGAACTTGAAACTTGATAAAAGTTTCAGTTTCAAGTTTGTTTATGCCCCTGCCCCTGCTGTGTTTTACCCGGGATCGGTTTTAGTTTCGATCTTGCCTTGCTTTCTTTTGCTTTGTGTGTTTTCTTTCTTTTTAACGGGCCCAGGCCCAGGTTGGAACCTGAACTTGGAACTTTTCCAAAGTTCCGGTTCCTATTTCCGTTCCGGTTTTGATCCTGGTTTCGTTCGTTCTTTTTTTCCTTTTCTTCGTGGCCTAGGATCGAGAGATGTCTCATCCTCCTTGGTTCCCCCTTATGTTTTTCTTTTTCTTCCTTCATGCCTCGTATGTTGCCGGGGGCAGGATTGGAACGAAATTCGAACTTGAAACTTGGAGAAAGTTTCAGGTCCTGATTTAGTCCCGGTTTCGGTTCCGCTGACTCTTTGTTTTTTCCCTTGTTCTGGATCCGGTCCCGGTTCCGCCTCTTGAGTTTTGTCTTGTGCGTCTTTGGGTTCTGGTTCTGCCCCGGTCCCGGTTCTGCCGGCCTTTTTCCTTTCTTCCTTGTATTTGGTCGGGGGTTGCTTTCTCCCCTTTGTCTTTCCCCTTCTCATTTTTTCCTTCGTCTTCTTTTGAGTTTTGTCGGGGGCGGGACCGGGTCAGAATCTGAACCTGAAACTTGAAGAAAGTTTCAGGGACGGATTTGGTCCCGATCTCAATTCCGCCGGGATTCATCTGTTTTGCTTCCACCCCCTTTCTCACTCCGGTCCCTGTTTGGTTCTCATCCCGACTCCGACTCCGCCGAAGGGTCCAAGCTCAGGGAAAGTGGAGAATTTCTCCATGAGGTCTTTCCAACCATCGGGTGTCTTGCCGAATGAATTGACATGTCGATGTGACTCTAACCGCCCGCTATGACTTCTCCCCAACATCCAAGGTCTTGCCGACATGGAGTAAGCTCGCCAAAGGATCTTTCCTTCGCAATAGTGTCTCACCGACCCGATGGGGTCTTGCCGAAATAAAGGGAGCTCGAGGAGAAGAAAGGAGCTTGCTATGAGGTCCTGCCGAAAGAGGGGAGTCTTGCCGATAGCGATCGGCTTGCCCATGGAAATGGATATCGGTCTAACTCCCGCAACTTGATAAGAGGTCCCGCCGACAGTCCTAAGCTATGCCGATAACTACTATATGATGTGCTCACATCAAGGAGACGCGATTAACCTCTCACCGACATGCGATTCTGTAGAGCAACCTTTGACTGTCGAGAATGCGTGGTGTGAGTCAGCTCGGTGAAGTAATGGCGCTGAATCTAGTAGGTAAATATGGTGTTGTTCCTTGGAGATGGTTGACCAAAAGAGGTTGTGAGTCACGAAGACATCTAGGGATGTCGACTGGAGAGGTGGAGCGGTGGTGTATGTAACCCTCCAAAGTTTGCTTGCACCTAACCTCAAGAAGACATTACTTTTCCTTCACCATGAACCTAGCAATCTTCTAGGCTCTGCCCTGACTTGGTTCACCAACTGAACCTTGCTACAACTCTGTTCCAAGAGTTTCCACTTGTGCTTTAACTTTAGAGGATTCAACACCTTCTTTGAAATTGCTATCTCCTTCACAACCACCACTTGGAATTTCAATCTTTCACACTACACCTAGAAGAGTCTAGATGCCAACACTTTCAACTAATTTGAACTCTTTGCAGGGGAGGTAAATTCTCTGTTTCCATTCATTTCAACACCAATGGAATGCATCCTTGTGGTTCTTTAACCTTCACTTTACTCAATTTCCAAATCTTGCTTGTAGTGGCCTAGTTTCTACTAGCCTTTACCAGTCCCTTTTTGGATTTTTCTGCCCAAAATCTCCACACAGCCTAGCAAAAAAAATACATATTCTGACACCCTTTTTAGACTTTTAAATCTTGCCTAGGTTGTCTGACCTCTGGAAATACTGTACAACTGATTCCAAGGTTCTTGGAGTGGAGGCCTAATTGCCCTATCTTCTAGGGTTTCTCTGTTCTTTGTTTCAAAACTCCTACCAAAAGTTTGATTAAAGCTTCAAACCTTTTGACAGTCAAATGTCTTACTTATCCCTACCATAAATCGTACGGATTCCATACAATGCTTATATTCCCTGCCTAAGTTCACAATTTTACCCTACCAAACTCCTAACTGGGTTACATAAGCTCGCCTAGGGTTTGGTCTTGCATAACACAGCTTGGCTTTCAAGGTTTCCTATTTCTAAACCTACACAAAAAGGTGGCTCCCCTTTCATATTCTGTTGTTCTCAGGTAAATTCCGCTGCAGAGATTAGAGGGGAGCCATTTATTTGTTTAACTATACAAAACAAGAAAATAAAACACTACACTCTAATCTATGTTCACAAAGCACTAAAACAACTCTAAGTCTCTTGACTATAGGAAAAAATGCACTTTATACCATACAATAAACACAGAAACCAGTGAGAAATCTGGGTATGCCGTGCTTCCTTTATGGCCATTTCTCAAAACTCGGGTGAAACACAGAAAATGCAACCTTTACCTATTCTTTGCAAACTAAACTTTAACTACAATGCATGTATTTTTAGTCCATGAACTATTTACAAAGAGGAGATACTAGAATATGTTAAGTAACTCTGATCCAATGCTCAAATCAATGCATATAACGCATAAATAACACAGTTCTGAAAACACACGAGGTTTTTAGAAAAACACAGAAAATGCAAAAATCTCCAAACTGTTTTCTATTCACACCGAAATCTTTGATTACAAAGCATGCTAACTGCTCACTCTGAGCCTACACACCTATCTTGAAGTCTTCATTCCAAGCGCTTCTAGGGCCGACGTGTCCAGGCGCCGACTCATTTTTGAAAACCCTGAGGCAGGGGCCGACACTCTTTGGTTGTATATATGGCATTTTTGCCTTTTTGTAAAGCAGTTCTTGGTTAGGAGACGGCTAAAAGACCATTATTTAGAATTTGTAACTCATTTTTTTTATGAATACTACAGATCTGTAACACAGACACTCCTTATTTTCTCAATAGAAAGTTATTTCCTTCACAGATTTTCCTTGTTGCTTTAGTGACTGGTTGTGAGTTGCATGATTAATTTTGTATGATCCTTTATTTTATCAGATTCCTTCAGTGCTGGATGCAAAGGATATTATGTCACAAAGTTGATTTATGTTAGTGTTCTCTTTCTATTGCGCATATATCTGTGAAAACATCTTGTTTTCCTTGTGTTAAGCATTAGAACAGTCAGAACCTTACATAGACTCATTTTTGTAAACATAAATCTCTGTATTGTGAGATTGTTTATCTCTATTGATATTTTTTGTGAGTTTTCTGTAGTATTGTCATGTTTTGATCTTTGGTGTATCACCTGTTAGTGATAAGTTTTGGATTTAAGTACATCCTTCTTACTCTTTCCCTTGTCACTCTTCAATTTTTCTTAAAGTATCTTAAGGGGAACCAACCCATAATCTAGAGGTCCACTTCATTCCTAGGTCACCCACAACCTTGAAGTGTTCCCATGTGTCAATAGGTTGCTATAGTTGATAGCTTAGCAAGGGTGCAAAATTTATTTGACAATAGTTTTTGGCACGCTCGGTGGGACTGAGAGCTGTTTTTAGTCTCAAATCAAAACTATCATACTGCTGTTTGGTATGTGCAGCAGAATTTGCAGTCTTAAGAAACGAACTTTAGCATATTTAGCGACTCTGAGCTCAGATTTAGTAGTTCCAGTGCATTACTGCTCATGAGAAGAGTGCAGACTAGGAGTAATTCATCTGTTTTTGAGTATTTGCAGTTGTCCCCACCTAGAAGAAGTGGGAGAGAAATCCAAAAGGTTTAGAAGACAGTTGTTTATTTTAGAAGATCCAAGTCGAATCCTACTATTAGAGGACATATTGCTGTTCCTATTGTTATTACTAAGAACATCCCAGCAACAATGATCCCGACAGTAAGAAACCAACCATTTGTTGCTTTTAACCAAGGTAGCCCACTGAATCTGACCCAACATGATGAAATTCATGTCGTTTCCTTAAGAGGTTTACCATATTTTTAAGGGGAGGATCATACCACCCCAACAGAGCATATAAAATATGTCGCCAACCTGTGTGTTGTTCACCATGTGACTGAAGAAAATGTTGCACTCAGATTACTGGTGGCGTCCTTCAAGGAAAAAGCCTTACAATGGTTCAAAGGCCTACCTGTCAACTCTATAGCCACATGGGATGAGTTAGGCAACCAGTTGTGCAAGTTTTTTGAAGATAAATCAGACCACTTGTCATTGGTGGAGCAGCTGTCTACAATCAAAAGAGCTCTACATGAAGATATGTCAGATTTCAATTACCGTTTCTAAAGGACGTGGGACAAAATCCCACAAACGGTAAGACCTACTGCTAATCATGCATTCTTATACTATTTAAGAGCTTTAAATAGTGATATTTCTATGATGATTCAATCAATGGGAGTTGATACACTTCCTGCAACATATAGTATAGCTGTTAGAGCTGAAAACAACCTCATATAGGCTGGTAAAATTGCCCCAAGACCACCTATGCCAATATTTTCTGCTCTTCAACCTCCAAACCCTATGCAAGTTCCTCCTTTGGCTGTTATTCCAAGTGCACCCGCATTACCAGCACCTAATACCCAGCCTAATGGTCAATTAAACTCATTTCCAGTTCAGTCTAACGAACTACAAGAGATTAAAGGCCTTCTAACTACCTTTGGCAATGAGATGGTTAATTTAAGAAAGCAGTAAAATCAAAGTTTTAAACCTTATCAGCCCTCATTCCAGTCTAATTACCACCAAAGTCAGACCAACAAACCATCTTATCAGCCTTATAGTCAAGGCCAAAAATCCATTTCTCACCCAAGGCCATATCAAGCTTATGACTCTAATGCTGCAAACACTTCCAAAGAACTTGCACCTGTCTAGAACAATTTAGTTCAAGATTACGAGTGGTGCTTTTCGTGTAATCAACCCCATAATCAGAGTACCTATGTAAATGGGATGCTTAACCAAGCCTTGATGGTTCAGAACAATAATGCGCCTGTAACAACTGAAGTGCAGCAGCAAGAGAAACAAACACATGAGTCTACATTCCTAAATTGGCAAGGGGAAGAATTTTGTGGAGTGGTCCACGTTGATTCTTCAATTGCAAACAATACACATAGTAAGAAGAGGGCAATAGATGAGGAACATCAACCTAATACAGTTCAGACCCAATTGAAACAAAGGCTAGACCAGAATCAAAGTGCTCCTGACCTGTCAAAAGCTGACCAAATCCGAGTGCTACCAAGGGGCCAGCCTTTGGTAGTCAACCAACAGCCTGATTTATCAGCCCAGACTCCTTCAGTTAAAGGTAATGTTATTCCCCCTAAAAGTTAGGTTAAACCTGCTACATCTTTTAATATATTGGAGCATATGAAGAAAATTAATGTACCCATGTCAATATGGGATTCTCTGAGTATTTCGAGTCAAAAAGACCTGTTTCAATTAGCCTTATCAGGTTTAAGTGTCTCAGATGACGCTAGTGTAGAAAAGGAGAAGGTTGCATTGGCTAATACTATTGTTGGTAATAACGAACAACAAGCTACTAAGGCCAAGCCATGTCCCTTTTATTTGTCATTAATCATAGGAGATCATTTGGTTCATAATTGTATGATTGACTCAGGGGCTAGTAGTTCAGTTATGCCCAAACAAATTGTCGATAAGTTGGGAATTGAATATGAGCCACTAGAAAAGGGGGTAGTGCAATTGGATGGTACTGCTGTGAACACAGTAGGGGTCATTAAAAATTTAAGCTTAACTCTACATGCCTGTCCCAATTTTGCAATACCACAAGATATATACATTATTGAGTTGCCCCCGTACTTTTCCCTTTGTTTATCTAGGGATTTTACGGCCAAGATAGGTGGTTACCTATCGTCTGATTGGTCTCACATGCTATTCAGAACTAGATATGGCACTAGAGCCACTATTAAATCAGAACCCATAGCCAAGGTTCATGTTGAGCCTTACAATCCTTCCCCTATCAATGCCAACTTGGTTACAAATGAACAAGTGGAGCAGCCTGCGGTTCAAGAGGCCGAGATTTAAATAGAAAGAACATCAGATGTTCTTCCTAAAGAGTGGGCACCTCAAGCTCATGAGGCAGATACGGATGAGCAGTTGGAGGAGGTCGACATCGGTGTTTATATGATGCACGAGACTGACTCTTTTGTGCCTAATATTGAAAAGAGTAAGGAACAACGTAGTGAGCAGCATGAAAATGATTTATGGGAGTTGTATTTTGATGGCTCAAGGAGTAGAGTAGGTACTGGTGGTGGATGTATGCCGGTATCACCAGAAGGACAGAAGTACTATCAAGCTTTCAGATTCTGTTTTAGCTGCTCCAGCAACGCTGCTAAATATGAAGCTCTAGTCCAAGGTTTGAAGTGGGCAAGACAGAGAGGTATCCGCTGTCTAAAAGTTTATGGTGACAGCAAGTTGGTCGTCAATCAGGTGAGAAAGTTGAATGCTGTTAAAAATGATATGCTTAGGTCTTACAGGAATAGGGTATGGGACCTCTTAGAGAGATTTGAGGCATTTAATCTGATTTCCATTCCTAGAGCTCAAAATAAACATGCTGATAGATTAGCTGCTATGGGAGCCGAACACGATATTCCAAAGGAGATTTGCAGTGATAAAGCTAACCAGCATATTAAGATTATAGTTAGGCCTGCCGTGCCTGATAACGATATGCACTGGCAAGTCTTTGATAGCGACCACCAAATTGTCAGCTTTTTAAGAGAATAAGCCGAATTCTCACATACCAATTAGAAAAAATTACAACACCAGTACAGTGACCAAATTATTCAGCTAAAAAACAAGAAGTTGCCCAAGGGCCTGGTCACTTTAGAATCTGTTTTTAATACTGATGATGAAGCTAGAAAGCCCAAGGGGAGTATTCATGTTCAGCAAGATCACTACGAAGAGGTCGAAGTCTTCAAAGAAAGGCTTCTTAAGTTAGGCAAGGTATGTACAGCTGAAGAGAAGCATGTTTTTATTCAGCTTTGTCAAGAATTTAATGATATCTTTGCCTAGCAATATAGTGATTTAAAAGGATTTAATCCCCAGCTTGCTCAACATACTATTGAACTTGAGCCTAATGTCAAACTGGTCAGGCAAAAGCAGAGGCCCTTGAATCCTAAGTTAGAACCTTTGATGAAAAAGGAGCTAGATAAGTTGATTGAAAGCAGCATCATTTTCCCCATCAAGCATACCTCATGGGTTTCAAACCTAGTGCCAGTGAGAAAGAAAAACGGTGAAATAAGACTCTACGTAGATTTTCGTGATTTAAATAGGGCCTCCTTAAAAGACCGTCATCCTCTACCTTCCATGGAGCAGATACTTTAGGTAGTCTCAGGGTCTGAAAGGTTTTCTTTATTAGATGGCTATTCTGGTTACAACCAGATATTGGTGAAAAGAGAAGATTAGTACAAAACAGCCTTCACCACAAAATAGGGAACCATGGCCTATCTGAAAATGCCCTTTGGTTTATCTAATGCCGGGGCAACCTTTCAAAAGGCCATGGATATGGCCTTTCAGGGTTTAATGTACAAGATAGTCTTAGTCTATCTTGATGATATCACTATTTTTTCTAAGGAGGCCAAGGATCATCTGAATCATTTGAGGCAGATTTTTGAAAAATGCAGGGAATTCGAGATATCACTTAATCCCAAAAAATGTGTGTTTGTTGTTCATGAAGGAAGATTTCTTGGTTATGTGGTATCTAAACAGGGTATTACTATTGACCCTGAAAGAATAAGTGCTATCTTAGCTCTTCCTTTACCAGCGCATAAGAAGGGTTTGCAGAGTTTTATTGGTAGGATTAACTTTGTTAGGAGGTTTATCCCTGACATTGTTGATTTATTAAGTCTACTAACTCACATGCTAAGAAAGAATGTACCTTTCAGCTGGACTAAGGATGGGAAAAGAAGTTTTGAGCTTATAAAAGAGGCATTGGCAACCGCACCTACACTTCTGAATCCTAACATTTCTAAATATTTCATTTTATATGCCTATGGAAATGTTGATTCGCTTTCAGCCATACTTGTACAATGAAATGATGAAGGATCTGAATAGCCCATGGCATTCTTCAGTCAGAGACTCAAAGATTATAACCTCAAGTACACTTTTGTAGAGAGACATGTTCTTGCTATCATAAGAAGCTTAAAGAAGTTTAGGCACATGCTTTCCAATAACAATATTATACTGATGGTTGCTCATCCAAGTGTGAAAGAGTTTTTATTAAACAAAGATTTGAGTGATAGAAGAGATGGTTAGGTCACTAAGGTGATGGAGTATGACCTTGAAATAAAGGTTACCAAACTAATAAGAGGGAGAGGTCTCTGCGAACAACTTACTGAGGACAGCAACAGTAGTGTAAAGGAGGAGGAAAGTTTTTTTTTAGCACTCCAAGATGGACAACACACTGCTATACCTACTCCTATTGGTTAGATTTCAGAAATGACACATTTTTTATTGACTGGTGAGTGCCCTCCTGAACTGACTAGATCCAGAAGAAGGTACTATCGACTGCAATCCATACCTTATGTTTTTTTAAATGGTTTGCTATTTAGAGGAGATTTCCATGGTGTCCTGATAAGATGTATTGGAGCCGATCATGTTGATAGAGTATTATATGAATTCCATCAAGGGTCAGCTGGTAGACACTTTTCTCCGAGAGCCACAGCTCTTAAAATAATGAAAGGAGGCTATTACTGGCCTACCTTATTCAAAGACGCTCATGCATGGGTAAGAAGGTGCAAAGAGTGCTATTTTTGCTGGAAAAGAGAAGCTGGCAGCCCTCCCACTGCAACTGATTCAAATTGATTAGCCCTTCATGAAATGGGGTTTGGATTTCATTGGGGTTATAAACCCGCCATCAAGTGCAGGCCACAAATGGATACTCACAGCCACTAATTATTTTTCAAAATGGACTGAAGTTGTGGCCCTCAAAGAAGCTAATGAATCTGCTGTCTTGAATTTCTATGAGGAGCTAGTTACCAGATTTCGTATCCCAGATTCTATTGTGTCAGACAATGCCCTTGCTTTTGTGAGTGTTAAAATTTCTGACTGGGCTGTCAAAAATGGTATATATCTGAGTACATCCTCTAATTATTATCCGCAGGGCAATGGACAGGCTGAGTCCACTAACAAGAACCTCCTAAGGATCATTAAGAGAACTATGGAGGACAATCAAAAGGCCTGGCACACCAAGCTAAAATAAGCCTTGTGGGATGATAGGATTACGTCAAAAAGGTCTACAAGACTTTCTCCATACGTGTTAGTGTATGGAAAAGAGGCAAGATTGCCCATTTCAGTTGAAATCCTAGCCCTTGATCTGGTAAACCATCTTGATATGATTGAGGAGGAGCCTATGATAGCAAGGTTAGCTCAATTATTTGAGCTTGAAGAACTCAAAGCTGAAGCAGTGGAAAGGACTGAGCAATATCAGGCTCAGATAAAAAGGTCATTCGATAAAAAGGCATCTCCCCGAGTATTTCAAGAAGGTGACATAG
>VDFB02368562.1:0-61884 GCA_007258455.2 Sequoia sempervirens
ATTGACCTTGTATTAACCATGGTAAATCCATTATCATGTTCAATAACAGTTCTTTCAGGATCATTTTCATTCAATTGTAGCATGTACCATAGGACGACGAACATAACTAATTTGAAGGACTTAAAGTCACACTCAAGTATATCATCCAAAATCTCATAGTATCGATTTTCTAAGACTTTTGGATGTATGTCGCTTCTAGATGACACATTAGTCACCTGAAAGACTGCAGTTATACCAGAATCACAATTTTTCTTCATGTCATCCAACTTTTTGATTCAAAATTTATGACCATTCCACCACATAGCCTTGTGGTGTTTCACCTGCAATATGTCAAACATGTAAAAATTATTGCAATATCGTCTGTTGATAAACATATTTATTCTTGGCCGAATGTATGCAAAGAAAAAAATATCAACATATATATTGGTGCAAGAGCACATAGATCTTGTAAATTCCTTCAAAAATATAATATGTTAAATTTACATGTTCAAGTCTAAATTTGTGTGTCAAGGCCATGAAAAGGCTAATTTGAATGTAATCAAATCATAAAAGAAGTCACTAGGAGGTGAAAACGCAAAAAAATGCAAATAATACAATATTATGTAAACAAAAAGGCATAAATCAAGCATATTAGGAGATAAGAGGAAGTTTGAACCAATGAGAAGTTAGAAAAGATAGTTATTAAGAGGGATAATCACAAAACCCTCACTGTTTTGGGTGTTTCCAGCCTAAAATTAAGGGTTTGTTAATACACTTTCTAAATGGGTCTTTCAATCTTTGAAAGTGGATAAATCTAGTGTTTTGTGACCTTTAATTTGATTTTTTGAGGTTTTCTAACAATTTGGAGTTTGATAAAAGGTGGATGCTTTGTAAAATAGCCCTATTCTAGTAGCTTTTCTTGGGCATACAATCTAAAATCTACTAGTTTCTCCAGTATAAATCATTCTAATTTTTTGATATGATGATATGGGCATTAAGAGGTCTCTAAATGTGCCTTTGGATCTTGGTTTTGAACCTAGTGTGAGTGGTTCACCCGATCTAGGGTATGGAGGCCCAATCTAGGGTATGGAGGTCTATTGCTAATTAATGTTTAGATTTCATGGACAGTGGAAATCTATGTGTACAAGGAAGTGAGTGACCTTAAATACTTGAAACTTGTCATTTGGATGGAGTTATAGTAGAATTTATGCTTGAATAAGGTTGTAAAGGCAGTGCATATTGTTTTCACAATGATGATTCTATTGTGTGTCTTGGTATCTTTACAAAGCAGGCAGATCTGATAATTATACACTAATGTATTGAATTGATTTATCTCAAAACATGATGAATCTTGTGTCTTGAAGGACTGATTAACTAGTTGATAGCAAGAAGGATTGGTCTTTGTTAGTTTTCCTTGTAAGGAAAATGAATTGGTGCTATTTGAGAAGTTTAGCCTGTTTTCAATGATTGAAGTTTGGTTATTGACATTTTGGAATCTGATTTAGAATAAGTGTTTTCTTGCCTTGAGGATATGATGTATACAGGAATTTGAAGGATTGGTAATTGGTTGTGTAGCAAGTGAGAATAATGTGTTGCATTATGAAAGGCCTAGAGAATGTATAGATGTTGTTATGGTGGTTGAGAATGATGTGAATCTGATTGATTGAGTCAAAGTTTTATAATATGGTTTTTTCTTTGAATGAGTCAATTGGAATACTGATAATGACATATGGTTTGTTCAAATTGAGTGCTAACTTGTTGCCTTGAAGTCTTGTAGAATTGAAGAATCAAAAGAAGTATGAGTTTTGAGGAAAAAGAAAGTGAATTAAGAATTTGATCTTCTCCTGATTCTGATTGGGTTTGATTTACCCTCATGAAATGATGTTGTTGGTGTTGTTGTTGGATCCTCTGCATCATATATACATCAATATAATTGAAAATAATTAAATAATATGGGTGATTAATATATTTATATGTACCTGTTTATCTCTTAAACCATATTCTAAATTAATTTCTCTTTGTGTAACATTGGAATCTCCATTACGATGAGCTTCTTTAACCAATGAAGCCACACCTCAAGCACGGCACAAACTGTTGTTGATATTATTCAATCCATACCGCCATCCAATCAAGATTGTTTATGACATACAAATGTAGTGCATCCGACTCTTGACCAACTATATAAAAAAAAATTGAAATTCACAAACGACGTATAATTAGTTAATTACCATGGTATACGACCTTAATTTATAATTGATGTATATTAAAGATTAATAATTAAATAAGGCTAACATACATAAAAACCATATGTAAAATGCATTCCAATTAATCTCCATGACAATCTTATAATTACTTCTCACTTTCCTCAATCTACCTTTCCCCAACAGGTACTCCCCTTCAATTTTGTTAATGGAGTTGGGATCCCAAATGCTATCTACATGAATCTTTAATACAAACTTAGGAACATATTCAGTAATGTACACCATGGTCTGGTATACCATATATCCTACACCATAGAACCCTTAAGATGTGCTCTTTTTCTAACCAAAGCCTTAAAAATTTCAAGTGCCTCTCTAACCATCCACATTACTGACCTCAGGTGTACAGTCCACACAACTAACTTCCCCAACTCTATTTTATGAGGTAGTGTTCTTGTGCATTGAAAATGTTGAAGGTAGACACTTTTTGCATTTCACATTAGACAAGGAATTTTTCTCTTCCAATAATTCTATCTCTTTATGATTTCTTTAGATGACAACCATCTACAAGGATTCAAGGCACAAATATATTAACGACGGAGCTTTCTAACAAAATATATAGTATATTACATAACAAGTAAAACAAACAGAAATTATAAGATGTATAAAATAAATTGAACAAATATCTCTACTTACCTCATGTATTTTCCAAGATCATATATAACTTGCTTGACATTGTTGTCAAAGTTTTCTAGGAGAGATAGAGGTAGAACATACTGCAACAATTATAAAATGATCTTTTCATTATTTTTCCAAAAGTAGTAAACACAATACACTGAAAAGTACATGCATTATACAAGCGTATATAATATACCAGAATAATTACCTTAATGAAGGTATGCCAATCATGGCTTTTCATCCCCAATCTAAAATCACCTTTCTTTGTTATGATATTGTTTATGTTTGTGAAAATCCTATGGGAAATTGAATTTTTGTATCGACTTCTTTCTCATAGCATCACATGCATAATTGCTAATACCTACAAAAGAAGGGCACTTATATTACCTATCTCCATTAAGGTTCAATTGAATGACATTTTTCATTTATGCATGATTGGCCTTAATGTCATCACTACAAATTTTGACTATTTTTTTTTTGTCATGCCTTCCATCCAATATTTTTCATAACATTTTTGTTATATTCTTTCTAATATGCATTGTACCAAACAAATGCGCAATTTGTAGCTGCTCATAGTAGGGCAGCTCTTACCAAAATTCTGGTCCGATAACTCTTTAGTCCCTCGGTGGAAGCCGATCGCTAATGCCTCGACGACCTTCATGAAACATATAAGTTAAACAAATTAACAACAACAGTCAGTGTCAATTACAACATGAGTAAACACAACACACTATAAAAATATAAATTTCAAACATCACATATGATAGATAAACAATTTGATCTGATGTATAACCTTGATGATTAATTCTATTATATTCCAACTTCCATAGGTAAGTGAGGTGTCATTCTTGTGAAAAGATATTTTCAAGAGGTTCGATAATTTAAGGATTTATGGAGGAAGTTCCTATACTCATCAAACACATGCTTTCCTAAACTTGTTGAACGACGAGATTTCATCTTTGGACCACAAACTGGATATGCAAATTTTCCCTTTGTTTGAAGACTTGCAAGATCATATATAATTGAATTAAATATGTCAATTTTATAATTATATATAATGAATAGATTATTTAAAAAATATGCTTGATATCTACTAAAATTAAATATGGTTAAAGGCAAATGAACGCTATAACATACCACAAAATGTGTTAGCCCTTTGGGCATCGGTGGAATTGTCCATACAAGCATTGCATGGAATTGAAATTGTTTTTGTCCTATTGGTTTAGAGACATCATACATAGTGACGTCATTCCATAAATTTAGTAACTCGTCGATAAGAGGTTCGATATATACATTCATATCTTTAACTTGGTACTTACCTAGTTGAATGAACATAAAAATTACATAATTATTATAACCATTTTACTACAATATATATAAATTAATGTACATGACTATTGAATGAAAAAAATATGTCATTATGCAAAAATAAGATCTCAATTACTATGTTAAAGAAAATTGATGTAAACAAATACCTGGAACAATCATTGACAACATTATGTGCTTCCTCTTTATTGACATCCATGGAGGAATGCTATTGTTGATAAAAAAAATAGGCCACAGTAAGTAAATAGATCTCAGCTCTCCAAATGGATTGACACTATCCGCTCCCAATGAAAGCCTAAGATTACGAGGTTCTTCATTAAAGTGTGTCCATTTTTCCTCCATTATTAACCCAAATGCGTAATCCATCCTCAGTAGGACTAAAATGTCATTCCACTTCTATTATATATCAGAATCCATAAATTGTGCTAAGCTTTCACACCTAAATAATCATTGCATTACATGGGAATAAGGGAATATACTGTTGTTCTTGTGAGGTAAATTTTTGTTAGTTGATCTATTTGTTATCTACTGATATGACATTCCAGGCATTATGTTCCAAATTCCTATTTTTTATCATATATAATATGATCATTGGGACATGTATCTATTGCTTGATACTCCATTCCGATATCTTTCATAATGGCACATAAATCTCAGTATGAGCGAGGTAAAATATTTGATGGTGGTAACAAAAATTCACCAATCAATCTACAACAAAATTGTCCTTAGTTCTCCACAAACTATCACAAGTATAGCAAAACACTCTCGCAATAAATAGGCGAACTCACTTTTATTTATGTCAACCACAAATTGATTTTTTTCTAATTTTTCATGTTTGTTGAAATGTCGACTAGACTGTTTGTCGAAATTTTGATGAAACCCAGGTTCGTCAAAATTTTGACAAACGTCGGGGATAAAATTTTTAAAAATTAAAAGTTACACATTAAATCCTGGCAATACATCAAATTATACATCTTTCATTGGAAATTTTCATCGGATTTTGTAGTCAATTGAGTTAATGAGCATTGACGAGGTTTGCTCTTAGGTTCGCAAGAAATGGGCGCTAAAAGGTCAGGTGGAGGTCATTGTGATGGCTAAAGGATTATTTTCCTTTGCCTTCTTGTGTGATGAAGACCTGAGGAATGTTTTTGCGAAAGGACCTTGGTCTTTTGGAAGGCTTTCTATGGTCTTACATCCATGAGAACCAGGAATGGATTTGTCAAAATTCCTCTCTAATTCTATGCCTGTATGGGTTAAAATTTTGAATCTGCCGTTAGAATATTGGGATGAGGAGGTTTTCAAGGTGGTTGCCAATTCCTTCGATCGGCTTGTCTTAATTGACAATGCCACTAGGTTGAGAATGAGGTTAGTTGCGGCTAGATTCTATGTCATGATTGAACAGGATGTTGTGTTGCCCAAATATTTCTTCTTGAAATATAAGGTGGGGTCTTGGAAGCAACATATAGTATTTGAGAACCTTTTGTTTGCTTGTTTTAAGTGTACAAAGATGGGACATTGGGCCAAAGATTTCCCTGTTCCTAGTGCCCAACCTAAGGCTATCAAACAGACTAAGGTTTGGAAGATTAAGGAACCCAAGGAGGTCTAGGGTGAATAAGCAATAGGAAATGGGTTGGAGGGTGAGGTAAATGTTGAAGTGCGAGAGGATCCTCCTGTCGAGGTTGGTAAGGAACCAGTTTGTCCTAAGGAAGTTGTTGATGATCAATCCTTAAATCAGGATGTTGAACATGCTTCTGAAACTGTGTGCTCTCCAAAAAGGCCAGTGGTGGAGCTAAAGGGTGTTCCTCATTCGCCCTTTTCAGGTGTGGAACCGGTGATGGGTAACAATGCTATAGTTGTGGTAGATTATGTATGTAAAGATGAGGAGGGCTTTACCCAAGTGTGTGGTCGAAAGAAGAAATCCTCCTCTTCCCCTTCGCCTCAGCCTCACAAAGGTGTCACCATGAGAAGGAAAAAAGTGGATTGTGGGTCTGAATCAAATGGTCAGGGTAGACCTTCCCTGCAGAAGACCAAAGAAAGAGAGTGTAAGTGAGATATTGCAGAAGGGGTCTAGAAGACCCTTTTTGATTTGTGCTCAAAGAGCACCCCCTCTTCTGGCAAATGAAATTCATTTCATGGAATATTAGGGGGATGAATAACCTACATAAGCAGGACCTCCTAAAGAATCTTGTCCGTGATCATAAACCAGACATTTTGTTGATCCAAGAAACAAAGATGCAGATAGACAAGTTGGAGGCTTTGAAGAGTTTAATTTGGGGATCATAATTCAAAGTTCTTTCATCTCACTGCTTTGAGGCATGGAACTTCTAATAAAATTTCTTCTATCAATGTGGATGGGTTGCAGTTGGAAGCTGAGGAGGAATTTGAAGTGCGGCTGCTAGATTTTTTCAAGGTATTCTGAAGGATGACTTGTTCTAGGATCAAGGTTGTATGGATGCTACCCTGGAGGCTATCCCTAGTTTCGTTTCGAAAATTGTGAATAAGGAGCTAACGGTTGTTCCCTCTACTTCGGAAGTTAAAGATGCAATTTTTTCATTTGAAGGTAATAAGGCTCCTGGCCCTGATGGTTTTTCCTTTGTATTCTTTCAGTTGTGTTGGGAGATTATTGTTGAGGATGTGATAAATGCTACTAAGGAATTCTTTGGTTCTAGAAGATTGTTGAAGGAACTGAATGCCACTTTTATTATTTATATTCCTAAGTCAGCTAATGCTAAGACCATTGATGAATGTCATCCTATTAGCCTTTGTAACTCTGTCTATAAATTTTTTTCAAAAGTTCTGGCTACTAGATTGTTGAAATGCTTGTAATTTCTTATTTCAAACAAGCAAAGTGGCTTTGTCAAGGACAGGCATATCCTTGATTCTATTATTATGGTTCATGAATTGGCCCATTCCATTAATTTTTCTAAGAAGCTATATTTACTTAAAGCTTATGACAGAGTCAGTTGGAGGTTCCTTCTGAGTGTGTTGGATCATTTTGGCTTTTGTAAGAAGTTCATTCAATTAATTGAGCAACTTATTTCTTCTCCTTCATTTGTTGTCCCGGTGAATAGTTCTCCCTCACCTTTCTTCCATAGCTCACGTGGATTGAGGCAGGGTGACCCTATCTCTCTGCTTCTTTTCATCCTAATGGTAGAGGCTTTAGGTCATAACATCCAGAAGGCACTCCAGGCTGGGGTTCTATGGGGTCTTGTGCCATCTTCCAAGTGTAATCTGATTACTCACTAGCAATTTGTGGATGACACTATTTTGATGGGGGATTCTTCTGTTAAGTAAGTTAGGGTTGTTAAGAGGCTATTGGTTGATTATGAAAAGGATTTTGGTTAGAAGATCAACCTTCCTAAATGTAAAGATTTTTTCTTTAACACTACGAAAGATTTGCAGCTCAAGGTGGCCAAAATTTTGGCTTGTAATCAGGGTGATTTTCCCTCATATTTGGGGCTTCCTTTGTGTATTTCTAGGATTCCTGACTCCTTTTGGTTGGGTCTATTGGAAAAATTTAGTAGGAAGTTAGTAGGGTGGAAAGGTGCTCTCCTTAGCCAGGCTGGTAAAATTTAGCTTATTTCAACCACTCTTCAAAATTTACCCCTGTATGCTATGTGTTTATTCAGGGTACCCGTTAAGTTTGAAGAAAAAATAGAGCAGATCATGAGAATATTCCTTTGGTCAGGGGTGGATTCCAAAGCCAAGATTCCCCTTGTGGCCTAGGATTTAGTCTATAAATCAAAGAAATGGGGTTTCCTATGGATTAGAAATCTTAAATCTTTTAATAAGGCTCTTTTTGCTAAAAATATTTGGAGACTCCTGAATGGGGATGTTGGGTGGGCTCATCTAGCGAGTAACAAGTACATGTTTGGTCTGGATAGGCCTTGGGATTTTCTTTATGCAGAGGAGATCCTGTTTGGTTCATGCTTTTGGAGGAATATTTTGCTCTGTAGAGATGTGATTGCTAAAGGTGTTAAGTGGTTGTTGGGCAATGGGACTAGTATTCTCTTTTGGGATGACATTTGGTGTGGGGATTTCCCTCTTATTTCTCTCCCTTGGGCTCCTCCTATTTCTCCCCTATGTAAATAGTTGTTTGGAGTCAAGGTGGTTTACTTTGAGGATGGGGATTGGAAGAATTTTTATGTTCGGGATCCATCTTTATAGATTCTTAAGGACTTCTTACGTAAGGTTCGAATTCCAATTTTTCCTAGGCCGGAAAAAGTGGTTTGGGCCCTGTGTGCAAGTGGTAATTTTTTTGTGGCCTCTACTTTTTTGAATTCCCTAGTTACTTTGGATTCTTTTCCATTATGGGGGCGGCTATGGAATAGGCAGCTAATTCCTAAGGTGAATCTCTTTTATTGGCTAATTATGCAAGGAAAAATTCTTACAATTGACAATCTCTACAAGAGGGGGTTTGTGATTCATAATAGGTGTGTGCTCTATGAAGCTAATGGGGAGAATGCTTTTCATATCCTCATTGGGTGTGATTACTCACTCGCCCTATGGAGCAAGTTCCTTAGACTCTAGGACTTGGGATGGGTCTTTCCAAACTCTTTGGCTAAGTTTTATGATCAGTGGAAGTGCCCTTCCTATTCTCCTATGTTGTGTGGGATTTGGGATCTTATGGCCCTCCATATTTCCTGGGGACTCTGGAAATAAAGAAATAATAGGATCTTTCAAGAATCCAAGTTGAAGGTTGAGAGTCTTTTCATCAAAGTTCATCGGGCTATCCTGGAGAATTTTACTCTTATTAGATCCGACTCTGCTTGGTGTGGTCTAACTATGTGCCTTGCTAGCTATGATCTTAAGGTGATTTTGAATTGGAAAATTTCTTTGGTTCCTGTAATCACTCCCAAGGCTAGCTCTGTTGCGAGGAAGAACACAAGATGGCAGCCACCCCCAGTTGGGTGGATTAAAATCAACTTTGATGGGGCAATGAAGGGGAATCCCTAACCTATTGGATGCAGGGGGTGTTAAGAGATAACTTTGGTAGACTTCTTGGCATAGTGGCACTCCCATTGGGTACTCAGAATAATCATCGCGCGGAGGCGAGGCTACATTCATGAGTGTTAGATATGCTATTAGCAAGGGGTTTTCCAAAGTTTGGGTGGAAGGTGATTCTATGAATATCATAAACTATTTGTGTGATACTCTCCCCCAAGATGGAATGTGGATCAGTTAATAAAGGATATGGTAATGATGTTGCAATCTTGTGATGAGACTCACGTCTCTCATGTTTATCAGGAAGGAAACTCTCTTGCTAATTTTTTTACCAATTTGGCTTTCAGCCTTAGTGAATTTCGCTTGTGGGAGGAAGGGTTGATCATTCCCAAGGATGCTAGAAACATTTTAAGAAATGATGGCATTGGATAAGTTTTCGTGGCTTTTATGGCCTTGTACTTCTTCCCATCTAGCACGTTTTCTAGGTGTTTTATGGGTATTGCACTTTTGTTTGGGTAGCTTTCACCAGGGTTTTGTGTGTTCTATTTGGGCTACCATGGGTGGTGATAGAATATGAGTTGAGCCACATTCATGTGGTGATATTCAGAGAAAGAAGAAGCTCTGGAACATTCTTCGTCATGGAAATTTCACTCCATTTTTGGAGAGATTACATGGTCATGACCCTAATGCCTCGGGAAAGTTTGTTTCTAGCATAACCACGAGCTAGTGTTGAAATGGTTGGAGGTGGAGGTGAATGAAGACCTTATTTCCATCGTTACTGGTATGTCAACTATGGGAAGGAAATTTTTCAAAGACAAAAAGAGCAATGAAGAAGCGATGACCTAGTTTTTTAAGGATGACGAGCGAAATAATTTGGTCAAGTTGGAGAGTTGGGGCTATGATTGAACCTCCATCAAGAAAATCTGGGCTAGGGTTACGGAGGTGATGATATGATACATGACGCTGGAAAGGATATTTAAGGCTCTTCTTGGTCACCATTTCACTCTCCTGAATCACTTCAAGCATGGTTTTTTTATTTCATTTCCCTTCTTTTCTTTTATCTTTGTTAGAATCCTCGGTGTACGCTCATCTAAAGAATAGGAGGGCCCATGTCCTCCATGAAGGGATTATTTTTCTTATTATGGAGCATGTCCAATCTCTAACCCTAGCTCCAACCATCAAAGGCAAGGAAGAGGTTTTTAGTGTTTTATCAGGGTCGTCGGATTCAAACTCCTCATTGAAAGAGGAGGAGGATTGGAATGAGGATAAGGAAGATGGTTTCCCTACGGCTATGGCTTCGGCTTCCAAGAAAATGAAGGTGGTGGGTTCTAAGAGAAACGGGGCTCCTAAGAGGCTGGCCTTTTCTGGGAGTGATGATACTAAGGTTGGGTCAGATGGGTCCTCTCCCAAGGCTATGGAAGTGGTTGTTGGTAAAGGTGTTGTTGGTGGGGCTCTCGAGGTTGGGGCCCAAGTTAATGTTGGGTTGGTTGAGAAACTAAGAAGATTATCGAAGAGATTGGCCAATTTGAAGAAGAAGGCTTTTGTAGTCACAACCATATACCCTAAGGAGGTAGAGGATGGTAAGGTTCCTATAGTTAAAATGGTGAGTATGGAGGATTCTCCAATTCATGGTATGCCAAAGGTGTCTCTAGTGAAGGAGGTTGGGGATCTGAATGTGGAGGAGGAGGGAAAGAAAAATGTTAATCTGCCCTTGAAGATTGATCCTCTTTCGAAGGATTTTTCGTACATGGACAAGGATGATACTTCTATGTTTGGTTTGTTGGACATGGCAAGGGCTAGGGAAATGGGCACCTTCAAATTGGCCAAATGGACTTTGCAAGAATTCAATAAAATTAATATGAAGATAAGAGGCTTAAAGTCGAATATGTAGAATGTTCAAAAGGCCTCTATGTCTGACATCCTCATTGATAGAATGGTGGAACTAGAAGGTTCGTTTAATGATTTCAAGGCATTGTGTGAGGATAGAATATAGACCCTTGAGGCCAAGGTTGTTGGTACTAATGGAGATATCAAAAAATTGTTGCAAGTAAGCCATACCTCGGTTAAGAATAGTGCAGAAGCTTTGGAAATTCTCTTTAAGGAAATTGGGTAGCTCAGAGAAGATCAAGTTTTCTTCTCAAAGATCATGGAGAAAGAGAAAATGGCTAAGGGTAAGGGTAAAAAAAATATGAAGGATGATGATAAGGTACTTGTTGGTAGAGGGTCAGCTGAATGGAAGAAAGCTTTTGATGCTGAGAAAAAGGAACTGTTGGATATGGTTGAAAAACATAAAACCCAGTAGATTGAGGTGGCCAAAACTCTAAGTGGCCTAAACTAGTTTCTTGTTTCTTTCTATTTTTGTTTGGTGTTTGTATTTTGTCCATTGTTTTGTTGTTCTTTTGTTGGAGGGTGCCACTAGTTGTTGATTTTCTTCTTTTAGTTTGGCACCCATGGTGGTTGATTTTTTGGTTGTTGGGTTGTTGTTGGTAGACTTTTGAATATTGTTTTGGAGCAGCATTTTATTTCTGATGTAAAGGATTTTAGGTCCCTTTAAAACCTTTTTTTCCCTATTAATCAAAACAATGTTAGAATGATTCAATATTTCAATGACTACTATTATACATGTTATGGATTTGGACACAAAGCTAATCAATGTAGATCGAGAATGAATGGAAGGAATGTTGTCCAAAATAATGTTGTGTGTCACAATTGTAGTAGACCTCAACATATTGCTAAGTTTTGTAGACGCAAAAACACAAGGAAGGATAATTCAGTAAAGAGGGATGAACCAATCAAAAAAATTGATCCTAAAGAGACAAAGAAAGAGATGAACAAGATTTGGAGAAATAAGGAAGAGACTAATGACAAGGGAGAATCTATACCACCCTCTAGTGCAGATGTTTCCTCTAGACACTAAGCCAAAGAGCTATGGCTTAGGGGGGGATTCAATGGATATCTTTAGTCCCTCACTAGAAAAGAAGTGTTGAAGCTACAACATGAAGACATGTGATGAAGAACAACATGCTAGATTTGTTGGTGAAAATTGTAAAAAAAATATGTCAATATGAAAATTTGCAGAGCTTGAGAAGTTGTATGTGTATATAGAAAATATGTTGCCAACTTTACCGCTTGAATTATTTATTGCAGAAATTTAGTAGATGAAAGGGTTATAAGAAAAATTTCCAAGGAAAATTTATTTCATAAAGCATTCAAAGAGAAGCAGAGCAACAAGAAGTGAATTTGGATTGCAAAAGGTGATTCAAAGTTCAGTGTATTGAAACCCTAGATCTATGAAGTGAAGTAAAATGGTATTTAGCAAATCTTATGTGCCCTACTTTTCTAAAATACTTGCTTAAAAGAAATTTGAATACATTGTGCAATGGCTACACTGAAGATTGTAGAGGTTTTAGCAACCTAAGTTTAAGAGATATTCTGCTAGATCCATAGAAAATGACCCAATAGGTGCACTCTTGCACATACCATTTGGGGTTTTATTAACTGGGGACATTAGGGATAATATTCATGCTAAGATGGAAGAGAATTCTCCAAATAAATTAGGAGATGTATGGGTGAATGAATTAATAGATGATAATTCAACCTGAAGCCAGAATACAAAAACCTAGTTGAGAAAAAGTTGGATGTGTGGCAATGGTTCCCAAATTTCTACTATGATGAAAAGTGGATTAGAATGACATTGAGTAGAATTCATGATCAATTTTTTTGGACTGATAGACTCCACATGATAATGAAGGAAGTAGTAAAATAAGTCACTATTATGTGCTCCTGCGGACCAATTCTCATGTTAAAATCCATCAAGAATGAAGTAGTAATGAAGAAGACTAGAGCTACATATGACAAAGGGCCTTGACAGTGAATCCCATTAGAAACCTTGCTATCAGATATGCCACCATGGTTATTGTATACAAATTTTACTTCAAAAATAGGGATAATTTTTTTTCTACCACCACAATTAATGTGGCACATGAGATGGTAGTAAATGGTTCTGATTTTGACCTCTATGATGTGTTTAGGCAACAAGTAATGAAGAATCTTAGGCTGAGAAAAGAGAAGTGTGTATTCAATTATGGAACTTTGGTAATGTGTCTACTTTTCTACTTTTGAAGGAGATTCTAGTATTTGGAAAGGTAAATTGGTCAAGTAGAAGACCTATTGCATTACAAGATGCAGAATGCATAAGGAGTATTGGTGATGTTATAGCACAAGATGAATTACTTGTTGCTTTCTTTCTTTTTTTCCATAAAAGAATGCATGAGAGGCAAAGGATTCCATGGAGTATTGTTGAGAAATACAAAGATGAGATCACCTCTCTTGTATCTATAAACTATTGTATTATGGAGGCAGTGGAACCAAGGACTTTTTGGGTTCCTAAGCTATGCTACAAGGTAAAAGAGGCATAACTTATTGGCTATGCAGATGTTCTATTGAAGAGTCCAAAGGATGTAGACAAACTAAGGTTTGGAACATATGAGGAAAAATCCTTGGACGAACATTTGAAGCAGAAGGAACTTGTGATGAGAAAAAATGTTGACAAGATATTAGTGTTGTCACCCAATATTGTGCCCTTTCTAAGTTGTAGAACTTAGCTTATTAGTGAAACATGGGATCCTTTCCAAGTTTGTGGGTCACCAATGATGGAAAGGAACCACTTGAGAAGGTTGGTTCCTCTGATACATCACCTAAAATGGACTAAACTATTGCTTTATTGAGAAAAGGGCAGGAAAGAAACATGAAAATGAACCTACTTTCTCCTAAGGTGATGCACCAAATATTTTCTGAAAACCTATATATTATTTTGAACTCAAAAATGATCAACAATATAAACTCAACACTTACACAACTCATTATTTTGTATGTCTTTGCAAAAGTTTTTCATAACAAGGCTTGGTATGCTAAAAATAGTGTTGAGAAGGAGCTAGGAGTCCTATCACAACATAAACTCTATTCCTAACTAGTTTAACACAAGCTATGACCTGCAAAAATTCATACTTTTTTTCTTAAAGGAAAAGAAAATAGGACATAAATCAAGAGGAAGATAACATTGCCACAAGATTAGTTATTAACTATCTAAAATATTTGCACAATAAAACAACAATGAGAAGGTGAAAATAGCTTATTTTATTGATCAAAATATCTTACATACAACTGTGTAAGCTTGAAAATGGAGTTACAATTAGTTGACCCAGCATGAAAGAAATTGAAAAGATTACAATACATTGCTGAGAGAGAAAAGAACTAAAAAAAATATGTTGTTAAAGCTTTCCATTATGATGTTCAAGAGTTGCAAGAAGATAGGAACATATGCTCGAGAAAGAAGATAGGTTTTTGCTTGAGCTAGATTAGTCAATCTCCTTTTGGTCGTCCAAAACAAATATGCCTACTTTTCAACCCCCAAAATTGCTCCCAAAGGTTGTTTAAGTGGTGAAAAATTTATCCCTTGACCTTTTCTACCATTAAAGCTCTCAAAACAACTCCTATATGCTTACAAAAAGGTTCAAACTACCCTAAATATACTCCATTTGTTGCAGAACTCACCAAACTTCTTCCTAGATGCTCTCAACCTATTGGACAGCTCACTCAACCTCCACCTAGATACCTGTAACTGTCATGACCAATCATCAATCCTACTCAACTACTCATAATTGCACTTGGACTAGTTCATAGCTATGTTTGAAACATCATGAACTTGCTATTTATGAAGAAATGACTTATTGTTTGCCATATATTTCTGATAAGAGATATTAATGCCCTCAATAACTTCATTTGTCTTCATGGAATTTGAATGTAGATCCTTCCCCTTGTAATACCTTGCATAGTACCACTTTCATATGCTTCAATCCTCTACTTTAATGATGGTCACCAACTCTAAATTAGGCACACCCTTTAGACAACAATCATGACTTGGTATTTGCATTCTTTTCAAAGCCATGTAACTTGTATTTTGAGATCCTGAGCCTCCCTTAGGACAATAGTATAATTAGGCTTTTTCTTACACATATTAGCCTTCTATGTCCACTTTCATTCAATATGATAGCTCCCTTTATTACCCTTGATATTCCTAAGGTTTCTTTGTATCATGATCCACTCTTGCAACATTGCACCTTTATCATGGCTATCTATGATAGTCATTTTTACCATTTTATTCATCTTGACAACACTCTCCTCTATCGTTATGTTGAAAACCATATCACTGTCTCTTGGCATTCATCATTTCTATTCTTCCTTTCATATGCAATGATACCCTATGCAACACTAACCTACTTTGATTGGAGATCAATGATTCCAATTGTTTCTCTAGATAGCCACCAAAAACTTGGTTTGGATTTCCCTATAATCAATGGAGCTTCATTAGATATACATGTGTATTCATTAGATATACATGAGTACTAAAATATTCTCTCTACATCCTCATATTGTTCTCCATACCATAGAATTCCCATATGACCTAGATTTGTGCCATATTCAAACTTAGCCCATATATTACTCATAACCGAAAACACTTGGATGAACTGCATTTTCTGGAAAGCAAAGCAGTGCCACCATAGGGAAGGTAAATACAATATTTGACAAAAGATCTTCCTTAGCATGACTATCCCTTTAGACCAAAGTGACTACCCTGCTAAGGAATTTATTTATCACTGCTATAAAGTGCTTTCAATGTATCAGTCCCTTTGATGACTATTTTGACAAATTTTGTAAAGAACCACAAAAACAGTCTCTTCTCCATTTGTCTATGCAAATAATACTTTTCTTGTATAACCATTTTCACTCTATGTTTACCATCACTCAAATTTTTACCAGAAACTAAAACCATAAAAGAATTGGTTGTGCTTGAATTGGACATAGATGACAAGAACTCCTCATTTGACATCAATCTAATAAGAGAATGCACAAAGGATAGAGCATTCATGAAGATGCTAGCCTCACTCAAACCTTGGAATATCAGCATTGGAGCATATATACATGTCAATAGACCCTTCCTCACAAGCTTCAAAATTAGGTCTTTGATTTAAACTCCAATTCTCCATTTCACTATCAAAATTGAGTAACGTTCCTGAAAAGCACAAATTCAAGAAAAGAAAGTGATGTGTTTTCCCATCAATTTACTATTACAAAAATAGAAAATTTACTAAATTTAATATTTCTAGTGCAAGAATGAGTTCCCCTCTAGCCATTTCCTTTCTAGCTAAGGAAGGCAGGTATTGTTCTGCTACGTCTACACTAGGACTTTGGGGCACTTGTGCAGGTGGCATTAGCTGAGATGATTGTTCCAAGAAAAGGATCATACTCTAAATGTGAATGGTTGTAGCAAAGTAACTCCAGGACTTGATTTCTTTGCAAGTGTTGACTTGTTTTGCTACAATCATCCCATTCTGCTACATGTGTTGCTCTTAACAGTTTTGTTAGTTAGTTAGCTTATTATAGCAAGCGGGTGTGATCATACACCATCTTTTAGGTCTACTTTAAATGCTCGGTTAGTTTTAGCAACTTGGTATTTTGTGACAGTGGCTTTCTTTAGCCTTCTTAATGTATGTCAAAAAATCTTGAAGAAATTTGCAAGGCTCGACTTGTTTGGTTTTTTTAATAGAGATCCCATATTTAACCCCCATCAATTGTGCCTAAAAAAATGATAACTAATCAAACCTTTCATACATCATATTAAATTAGTAGAATAAGCCTCTAGAGTCATACCCTTCCCATCTTGATGCCTAAAACTTCACAACTGACACAAAGATCTGTAATTTTTAGTATAAGTGCTCATTTCTATTTGTTTATGAGGCCAACTTTGGAACTTTGGCCCTATGTGTCTGGTTAGAATGTTATTTTGTCATCTAGTCAAAACATTATGCATGTTAGATCAGATGAGCTTGAGAGCTAAATCATTGAGGCTTTCATAGCTGACCCCCAGGATCAAATAACCATGAGATGGATTATACAATGAAATTGGGTATGCTTCTGCATCCACTTCTCAATGCAAGTCCTAGAACAAATCCTTAAGAGAAATGAAAAATGTTGAAACTAGAGAAATTATGACATCCAAATTTAATTGGAGAATATAGCATTTGGAATCATACCCCAACAGGAAAGATGAAATTGGTTAAATTACTACATCTTGACAACCAGCACCATACCCCAACAGACAAGGCCAAGGCCATGTGCAAGACCAGAGTCACTTTGATGGAAATCATACCCATAAACTATGGCAACTAAGCCGAAAGTTACCCTTACAAAAGAAATATAGATAAATTTAATCAATTAGAAAAACCAACACCTGAAAATAGAACCAAAACAAACAAAAATCCATTTGTGGTCCTCAAATATCAGTTGAGGATATACATTATTTCCAAAAAATGAAACAACTGCTAAACAGAAGATAAAATATTGTCGAGTTTTCTCAAAAAATCCCTAAAATAAAACAATAGAAAAACCCTAGACTAAATTTACGAGGAAAAAGAGGGTTTTGCAACATACATTGTCTTTTGTGTCCCAAGCGAGCCAAACTGTAGAAAAGTGGCCCCAACCAAGCTTGGACTGTACGACATAGTAGACATAGCCTCAAATTTTTCACATGATTATACACACTTACTAGACCATGGAATTGTTCGGGATGCTAGTAGGGAGGGAGCTGAAATAGGTAGCAAACAACCAAAACAAACTTTATTATAGGATCTTAATCAACATGCAGCTGTTATTTTTGAAGGGAATCCTTTTGGATTTCAGTAGCTGTAGCATTTTTTTTACGGAAGATAATAGAAGCAAGGAGACATTTTGTCAAACATTTCACATACCTTTTTCATGCTCCCATAGTTCGCACAAGGAGGATGTTGGCAAAGGTTGTGGAGTACATGGCTTTACATCTGCCAGTTGCATTTTCTTAAAAGTTTCTAGGGCCTTTGCAACAAACTCATTTTATGTATATCCTGCAATCATCACACTCCTTGAGATCGAGTTTTTTGAAGTATTATGTCAAACAATTCACATGCCTTGTCCAAATACCCCGGTTTGAATACAAGTCGACCAGGGAAGATGCAACTACAACATCTAACAAAATATTTCTCCACCCCATCTTGTATGCATTGATCGATGTACATACCCAATTTCAAAGCTTTTGGCACAGGTAGAGTGGTGCTGATGCAAGTTGTGGAATCTGAACCAGTGTGACATAGTTTGTACAAAATCTTGAGGTAAGTCTTTTTCATAATATATATATAAATAAAGCAGTAGCTCTATGATTACATTTGTGTCAAACAATGAATATATGTACATTAAATGGATAATAGCTAGCCTAAAGACCAACGACCTAAGAGTTTGTATTTTCTTTTGAACTTATGGAAATTATGTTAGAATCATGTGTATCTCACGTGCAAGTACAATACATAACAAAAGACAGAAGCTTTAGAAATACCTTTGGTACTTTGATAAAAAAAATTAATTTTAATTTCTCATATTTCTTGTACATATTATATATCAGAATAATACAATAAGCCACAATCTCTGAAATTGAGGTAGTGGCAAGTAAATAAGTGTATTTTAAAGGAAAATCAGAATCTCATTATTGTATTTTCTAATCAAACAAGAAATAGAATGCATGGCACACAAAATAGTATGAAAAGAGCTACTCTCCCCTAACTATAGTAGAGCTATAAACTACATTCATTCTTTGTAATAGCGCACTATGCATAGCATGTGTTGGGAAAACACATCACTTGCTTTTCTTGGATTTGTGCTTTTCCTGAAAATACCACTCTTTCAATACCACTTTCAATAATCAAAGACCTAATTTTGAAGATCCTTTTATAGTGGCAAGTAAATTGAGTAATGTTCTTCTATTGAAGATCTATAATGATGCATACATAAAACATCCTAAAAAATCCTATGATTAAAATCAGGATCCATTAATCTAGCACAATAAAAATAGATCAAAATGAAAGAGAGAGGAATCTAGAAGACCAATTCTCTGTCGGCTTTGCTCCTCTTCACATTCTAATGCTTCTCTATGAACTTTGGTGGCACCAAATAGATGTTTACGATAGTCTACATGCAACTCTATCTTCTTCTCATCAAAGTTGCATGTATGAGGGCTTGCCACTACTAACAGTTGGCTAAATTCTCAAGTCCACCGCATATACCAAATGAACACAATATTTACTCATTTGTCTTAAATTTTAAAAACTAGTTACCCTCATCATACTTTCCAAGTTAATTTTATTTCCTATGGTAATTTCTTCCCTACTATTCCATCCAACATTTGAATCGGGTACTTCATCATGATCTCAACTAGATTGTAAAAACAACTTGACAACTGCTTTTTAAAGTGATGAATGTCTTCACTACATTCAATTCAAGTAAATGTCTTGAACCTTGAAAATAACCTAGTGCCTTCATCTCTTAAGCCAATCTCTCCAACTTTGCATAGATCTCTGACATGTGTGGAATGTGTTGCAAGAGGAGTATGACATGAACAATCCTATTGAATGTGACTATTGCAGTTGTTTGCTATCTCCTACCTTGACAAAATCTCACTCAATGCAAAAAACCACTAGTAGAATTTGGCAAATAAATGACTACGTGACTAAAACTTTTAGTCACGACAACTAAAAATGACTAAATTCTACTCATTTTTTGCAACATAGCTATAAATGACTAAATAAATTACTAATTTGATCATTGGATAAAATCATAGCTACAAATGACTAAATAAATGACTAGTTTTTTGCATCAAACTTTGTTTTTTGAGAAAAAATCTTCCTAGCCTCCAATTTAGGCTTTAGCCGACAACTATGCAAATATATATATATATATATATTATAAATGCCTAACAAAAATCAAATGAAATAAGTCCACCATTCTCTTGCGGTTTTTAACTATTGCTTAGTTAGAAGAAATAGTCTGGGAAAACAAACATAGGTTGAAGGGTTTTGAATATGGAGATATTGAGCAGTAATCAAAGGGATTTCTCAGTGGAGGAATCTCCTGCCAACAGTGCTTCAAGGTATGGGTCTAGAATGTTGCAAAATCTATCATTTTATCAAATAGCTCCCCACTTGGAAGTATGTCTTGAGGATTTTGAGCTTTTTTCTATGGATCGTCTCAAAGGTAAGCAAACCATTCTTGATTTTTTTTAGGGTATTTGAAAAATTTGATGTTGGGTGTTTTCGTGAAGTACTATTTGGCTATTTGAATTTTATGATGTTGGCTATTTTGTTACTGGATATCTGGGTATGTTTAAAAATTGATGCTTATTATTTTATTAATTGGTTGTTTGGGTATTCCGATGTTGTGTTTTCACTTGAAATGGGTATTTAAAAAAAAAGATACTAGATATTTTTTGCTATTAAGATAATCTTTTTTCTGAGAAACAAATGAGGTCTCAACCTTTTATGGTATTACACAGTTTTTTAAATTTTGATTTTGTTATCATTTTTCTCGAGCATTAAAAAATTGATGTTCGGTGAACCCTTTGTTATTGACTATCTTGGTATTTAAAAAAAGGATGTTGGGTATTTTCTTTATATGGGTATTTAAAAAATTGGTATTGGGTATTTTTTTTGCTATCGAGTTATGGTTTACATTTCTACGGAGGCCTAAGGTTTGTACCCTAGTCATGCTCTTACCAATGCTTATGTTGGTATTAAAAAACAACCTTAAATCTTGGGTTAGAAAATTAGTTTTCTTGAAGGGGTGTGGTATGATCTTGGATTGTATCCTAGAGTGTGTTGGAAGCTTGTGTTTAATCATTAAGGTATGTAAACCTAATCAAGGAAATGTATCCTATATAGCATGGGTCTTTCTTTAATACTTCCCATAATGGTTATTAGCAGATCACATTGTTATAGTTTGTGGTAACCTAAGATTGCATTCAAGTATGTAACAAACTTGGTCTTTAGTTCAAGTTGTACACTTTTAACTAACATTCATAAGGTTTAGAAAATTTTGATCACTCTCTAGAATAGCCCATTAAACATGGGTTGTGCTTGAATGCACTACATAATTAATATAACACAACCACTCTACATATCAACTAGAGTTATAGGCTCTTTATTGCAGCAAGAGGTAATTGGTCTTGGATCATGCTATCATTACATTATAACTTGTTAAACTTGAGTCAACCTGAATGCACCCAATGATGATTGACACCTAATTGTGATAACAGTGAATAATTTGTACAAGAATTGTGCTCATATGAGTTCCTCCATTTCTATCACAACATAGATACATTAAACTTGGGTCACACATGAATGCATCTTGTATTTATTATATCACAATTGTGCCACATGACCAATAGAGTTATGGATCACATAATTACAGTCACAAGAATTTGTTCCTCGGTTGTGCTTTTACAGTGATTCCATTACTATTATAGCATAACCATTTGGAATTATATTGCTCAAATCCTTACATTGCTTATTTTCTCTTTGGATGGATGGAAATTCAATTGCATGGATTTGTATGTAGGCATGCTCATATAAGTTCCTCCATCACCATTACACAATAGTACATTGGAATTTCCTTTCTTGAACCTTTACTTCGTATTTTATTATTACGGTTTCTTAGTGATTATTTCATTTCCATGTGGCATATCTATAAAGAAACCAAGGAATAAATCATTCTATTTTTAGTTAACTCCTGCTAACATACTTTTGAAATAAATGTCTGACTGCATTACTTCGAGTGTGAAGAATTTTTTTCTGCTTATAATACATTCATTGAGAATTGTAGTAGAAAGCTTCTTATGTTGAAACCCATCCTATAAACTTTCTTTAAGCTACATTTAGGAGGCTTCATGGATTTTTTGTGATTTATACAACTTTTGTTTTGATAGTAAATGACATCGGATTCTTTCTATAATTGAAATGATTTATTAATTATAGTTTCATGATGATTAAATGTTTTATTTACAAGGGGTTAACATGTGGCATTTTTATGTGCAGGAAGAATAGATTGTGATACAACATTTGGGTATAGATGGTTCAAGAAAACTTGGATTGCTATCAATGACATAACCAGGTTGGAGAGTACCTTGAGCTAGCCTGGAACACTTTTGGGTGTTTTCGCTCATAAGAAAAACTTGAGTATAGGAATACAAATGTCGATGGACAAAGAAAATCATAAATTTGTTGGTCCAATTTTAGATCCAATTTGAGGTCATGAATATCGGATAGAGAAAGTTCCTACATTCTAAAGATAAAATCATAAATTTGTGGGTCCAATTGGAGATCCAATTTGAGGTCATGAAGCTCCGACAGAGAAATTTCCTACATTCTAAAGATAAAATCATAAATCTACTTAGTCCAATTTGAGGTCCAATTGTAAGGATTTGTCTTTTTAATTATACTTTCTGACATTTGGCTTGATAAAAATTGTTACTTTAGAATTATGGTATTAATTTTCTTCTAATGTTTTCAACCCTCATTTCAAGGAAGAGCTCTAAAGATGGTTCCTTCAAATGGAGACTACACTCTTCCACTATAGGTTAGGTCTAGAAACACCAAAAGCTCAGGTACTATCATACTCAAAGAAAAATAGGAGTCATGCAATGACAAGATACTCATTTTTGGAGCTTTGGTTAAGAACTTTAAATGTTTGGCTATGTGTAGAGAGAATGTTCATGGAGTGAAAAATTCCTTACAAATCAATTATTACAACAGAGTTTGAGTTGAATTACACCTACTATTTTATGTTGATATGGATATGTTCTAACCTATAGTTAATTTTTGTAGCATAATAGATAGGCTAAATAGTTGTTCATATACCATTGTTTCTAATTCAAAATTGCTATACCTTATTCTAAGAGAAAATCATAGGGGGAGTCTATACATAAGACACCATTATTTCAAATTCAAAATTGTTGGTTCTTTCAGAATTGTTTGCTTCATTTATTTGATCTACAACAACCTAAGATGCTCTCAAAATCACATTAAAATCCTTTATTCTAGGAATACTATTTAGAATCTTCCCATCATAACAATGAACAAAAGTGTTAGTCATTAACCTAAACTTTGCAAGAGTTTCATCAAATTCTACTTTTCCACTCTCTTTTCCATTCTAAATTTTATTCCCAATTTCACCCATGTAGAACTTCCTCAACCTATAGATCCTGTCGTTAGCCATAACTTTACTAAGTGTCGAGGATAGCTTTGATTTTTTACCCAAGAAAAAATTGACAAAATTCGGCCTTACTAGATACAATGTGTTGAAAAGCTCTTTGAAGTTATTCTGGAAAAGAGTTCCTAAGAGTATAATGTGTAGTTTTGAATTAACCTTTTTGCATGAATTCCATATCTTTGATTGGATATTTCGAGCTTGATAACCTCCATCAAGAACGAGCAGAATTGAGCTCTCTAAAAGCAGTTTTCTAATATGCTTAGCCTCTTTAGGAAGGCTCACATTTGTCTCACAAGTTAGGTATACAAAAATATTGTAGCCAATAACAAGCACACTTTTTCAAAACTGCGCATTATACTCTCAGGAACTATTTTCCCAAATAACTTCATAGATATTTTCAATACATTGTATCCGGTAAGGCCGAATTTTTTCAATTGTTACTTGGGTAAAGACTCAAAGCTATCCTTGACACCTGGTAAAGTTATGGCTAACAACAGGATCTACAAGCTAAGGAAGTTCTTCATGGATGAAATTGGGAAAAAAATTAGAATGGAAAAGAGAGTGAAAAGTAGAATTTGATGAAACTCTTGCAAAATTCAGGTTAATGATTGATGCTTTTGTTCATTGTTATGATGGGAAGATTCTGAACAGTCTTCTCAGAATAAAGGATTTTACTATGATTTTGATAGAATCTTCTATACAACAAATTGTCTTAGATCAAATAAATGAAGCAAAAAATTGTGAAAGAGCCAAAAATTTTGAATTTGAAACAATGGTGTCTTATGTATAGACTATTCTTGTGATTTTCTCTTAGAATAAGGTATAGCAATTTTTAATTTGAAATAATGGTATATGAACAACTATTTAGCCTATATGTTATTCTACAACAATTAACTACAGGTCATAAAATATCCATACCAACATAAAATAGTTGTTGAAAATGGAGGTAATTATGTAGCTTAATACTTTGTAAGACTATTATACTATAGATATAAATAAGTGTTCTTTGTTACAAATTATTTGTTGATGATTATCTATTTAAATTCATTTTACCATTTGTAGAAGTACACAGAAGATTGTAGAAGAATAAGACTAGAAGAAAGAAGTTACACAACATATATAGTGGAGAAACCCTTTCGGGAAAAAACTCCACCAAGAATCAATAGTTCTTGTATTATTTAACCTTAGAACAAGATTACAATAATTATTTATCAACCCTTCCTTGAGATGCTTCTTTTGCCTTCAACAATTCTTCTTCACAACCTACAATAAAATCTTATAAACTCTCTTCAACTTGCTGCATTAAATAGACAATAATGAGTCTTGTAAACTCCAAAGAGTTTACAATTACAAAGCACAAAGCTTATCTCACAAAACCTACACCTATCCTTTGCAAGTAGAGTTCTACCACAAAGAATAATATCAAAAAAAGTCCTTCATCCATTTGGGTGTCCCAAACTGAAGTCAGAACTCAACATTGATTCCAAAGATATCTTGTAAGCTTCTCCTCAAAGTTGGCACCCAAGAATGGGCCCACTTAACTCAGCCTTATAAAATATCTTATCATGGAAATTTTTTAACTCCAAGATGCCAACTTGGGTGCCCAAGGTGGGTCCAAGTCAATATTTGTTAACTGAAACATATCTCTTCACCATTCATGCAAATATCATGCATGAATTGATCATCCCCACTTAATTGAATGTATCACCTATTATCTGTCATGCAACTCAATTCATTAGTCATGCATTTAGAGTCAAATGAAGTCAACTAGCATTCAACTAAAACTAACTATATGCAACTGAAGATAATTGAACCATAACTTAACTGAACTAAACTGAACTGAACTAAACTAAATTGAACTAATCTGAACTAAACTAAACTGAAATCCATGCATGTAAACATCAATCCCTAACTTCTAGGATCTTTAGATTCATTAGTGAAGTGTTATCTTTTACTCCAAACAGTTAACTTAACTCAAGGTGAGTTCCACCTTCCATGTGGGTGCCCTATATGCGCATGTTTTGTAGGAGCTCTTCATGGGCATCCCCACATGTTCCTATCATTTAGAATTAATTAAAAATATCAATTAACATGCTTATTTCTGTATACCTTGGAATTCCTACTGCTCTAAGAGTGTAAAATAACTAAGAAACATGAATAACAAAATACCAAGGACACCTCAAGATTAGCCAAAAGAGTGGTTCAACGAAAAGGAATGCAAATAAGATGAAACACAAACACTTTTACCTCCCTTGTTGTTGATACCTCTTTGATTGGCCCTTGCTTGGATTGGTTGTGTGCTCCTTAGATGATGGATTGAGTGACTATATGCAAGATTCAATATGCAAGATGATGAACAAAGATGGTTGAATGATTGAAAAGGCTTGAGGATTCAAATGGACAGCATGTAGTTATCAAAATGCAAAGTGTTGAGAATGCAAATTGGCAGCATAATGGTGCAAGATGGCTAAGTGTGTTAAAATGCCCTTGAGGAGGGGGTATTTATAGGAGAATTTGAATTCTCTAGAGAATTCAACGGTCAAGATTGCTCCAACAAGGCCAAGATGAAGGGCTATGGTGGGTTGAGAACCCACAAGCCCTCACATCTTGACATGTGGAGGGTGAAGTGGACAAGAGGATATGAGGTGGAAATGAGTTGTCAAAAAGGTACATGAGGTGGAAAAGTACATGCACCTTGGGGGATGAGAGATTTCCACAAAAAGGGATTTCTTGTCCCCAAGTGGGAGTGAAAGGGACATTTGAGGAATTTTGGAATTCCTCAAAAATCTACATGGGAAAAGGAAAGGTGGTTGGGGATATAAATGTGAATTAAAAATTCACATTCTTAGGAGGATCTAGAGGATAAAAGGTGGGCTCCAAAAAGGTGGGACTTGGTCACATGTGGAGATTGTGACAAGTCCAAGGTGGGTCACATGTGGAGATTGTGACAAGTCCAAGGTTCTAGAAGCCTTGGAAGGATGGAATGTGAATTGAAAATTCACATATAAAGAGGGAATCTAGGAAGAATAAAAAGGAATTAAAATTCCTTGGAGAATGATTAGGCTTAATTAAGAATTAGAGGATAATTAGGGGCTAATTAGGATTAAAAGCCAACTTGCAAAAGTTGGAGGATGTGACACATCCTAATCAAGGATTAGGCATGTGCACATCCTTAATGAAGAGATTAGGAAATGGATTAGGATTAGATGAAAATGACATGTGAGGAATTAAATAAATGTAATATTTATTTAATTTATTTGATGAAAAGAGGATTAAGGAGGGTAAGGTATTTAATTATTAATTAAATACCTTAGGATTAGCAGAATTAAAGATATTGATTAAATAATAGTAATATTACTTAATTAACTCGGATAAGAGGATGTTTAGGCGAAAAGTGATAAATTTGGATAAATTAAGTGTCCAAATTTGGATGTCTCTAATTTCATTCAAATTTAATCTCTTTCTAATCCTAGTGTTGGGGAACACTTTCCAAGGACTTAGGAGATACATGAAATAATGTTTAGGATTGCAATTAAATGGCATCCTATTCCCAATAATAGCAGGTGCAATTCACGTCAAACTCTATTGTGGTAATTTCTTTGTAAGGAAGTTTGCACACCATGAACATTCTTTGTGTACATCAGTATGTTGGTTATTATCTTGATCTCCTTTGTGATCAAAAGAACAGTGAAGTTCATTACATAACTCGTGACCATTTTGCAATGCTATGATCTAGTGCTCTTTTACTTATTACTCACTGTGTTCTCAATCACCATGTGCAAATGACTTAGAGGAAAGATCTTTATCACCATTTGAAAATAACTTTGATTTTTTTTGGACTGTTTGTTATGATTCAATCACTTTTTGACAGTTTTCTTCCTTTCACAGTCCTCTAGGATAGAGGATAATTCAAAGTTTGCAACTCTCTAACAATGATATTCCTTTCAGTGATCTCAATCACCTAATTCAATGTGGTATCTTCATTTCTCAGTTCCAACAATGCCTACATAGTGTTTTCTCAATCATAGTTACAGTGCTCCTTCATTTGAAGATATTATGTTGCTTAGATAGTAATGTTTCAGTGAATTCATATTTTATCTTGCAAACATCTTGTTGTACTTGTAGAGTTTTGTTGTGCATAATATGAAGTCAAGATGCCTTCAATTGAAGCTCTTTTGAAGAGGAAATAGGATAATGGTGTCAATAAAATAATAGTGTTAGTGAGAGGTATGACAATAGCTACACTAAGAATGGAAGGTATAATATTTTGACAGTAAAAGAATCATTAATCTACTCAAGTTTTCCCAGTACATAAGATAGTGTATAATGTACTATATTCCACGGTATCCACCTAATTCCATACCACCTAGAGAATCAATGACTGAGAGTATATGTGCCCTATATTTTGCAGCCCAAATGTGTCTTTCTAATGGTTTTCCACAATTAGGAAGAAGGTATGTCATGAAATGTTTGTGCCCACCCAAAACTAAGCCTTACAAAGAATGTTTGCACCTATGCAAAATACCATAAGCTGCTTCAAAATACACATTAGAATCTTTATGATTATATACACAACATCTTTTTTTCCACAATTTCAAAATACACATTTATGATAATATTCACACAACAAGAACCTTGAAAGGCTGAAATCCTTGCTCTCATTCTTCCTAGGTCACTCCTTAAGAGCCCGTATCAGTATTTGTGGGATCTTTACAATAGCTTATCCATTGATGAGAAGGCTCCCCTCATTTGCTAATGGAATAAATTGTCATCTACTCTTCTTGAATGTGTAATGTGATGTAGCACATTCAATGTCACAAGGCATAGTTTGAGAGAAGAATTTGGAGACTTGATATCCATAGAATCAATCCAACTCCTTGCAACATAAAATACAGAACCGACATCCCAACCAAAGAAACTTAGCTTTAATATGCACCATAACCAATGCTTTCCCACATGAATTGTGCAATTGAACTAACTTTTGGGGGTCCCTTGAATAACAAACACACACAAACACAAACTGTTGTGGTAGCTAGCAAGGAGAAAACAGATGGGTGATACATGGCTCCATGATAACCCATCATCCTTGATACTCTCTTGGAGGAAAATATTGCACCCTCACCACATTTTTGAAGAAGCTTAAGTATCGTTTGTTGAGAAAAGCTTGTTTCTAAACCAGCTTCCTGAATTGCACTTGCATTCAAGGAAGGTGCTTTCAATATTGTTATTGCTAACTAAGCACTCATGTTATCTCCCAGTTTTCTTCCAACTAACCGATTATATGAGTGATTATTTCTCATTAAGGAATAAGCATATTTGGAAGTGGATTTTTATCAGATATTGTAGTTGCAAGTTCCACTCCAAATCACCAAATCCTTCACAAAACCTTTTGCACAACCATCGTAACACTGCATGGCTATTGATGGGCATTCATGGTGATGCAAGGAGCTTTCCCCGCATCACTGTGAAGGACCAACAACAACTATGTGGTGTTGCGGTGGTTGTGCAGAAGGTTTTGTGAAGGCTTTGGTGATCTAAAGTGCAGCTTGCAACTACAATATCTGATAAAAAACCACTTCCAAATATTATTTTGATGGATGTTCATATCCTCATCCAAAGCTCCAATTCACACACAGGAAGGAAGGACGCTTTCAAAGGTTGAGGAGTTGGGATTTACACCCATTGGTTGCATTTGATTAAAAATTTATAATTACTTTTCAGAAAAAACCCATTTTGAACATATCCTTCAACCACTACATTCCATGATATCATATTTCTTTGAAGAATTTTTTGAAATAGTTCACTTGCCTTGTCTATGCTTCCATATTTTCATGTATGTCTAGCACAGAAATTGTAACTACAACTATGGCAAAAAAATCCTTGTTGTTATGTTTTGATGGATGTCCCTTTATTATTACTAGATATCTAATGTAGTGCACATTATTATAGTGCAAACCTATTTTTTAGATTATTTCATTTAGCATCACCAATATTCTCCACAAGAATATTGTCCCTGTTTAAAATGATGCAAATGGTTCACATATCTTAGAACAATTTATCTTGCAACAATCTTGGAGATGAATTTAGAGATAGTGTGAAAATCATAACATACTTGAAGGTTCTTAACAACTCTCATAGTTGTACCAGGGGCCATGTTTAACAAACCAAATACAATTGCTAACTTTTCACTATGGTGGTAGACAAATGATTCTTTTTTCTCCTATTCCATAACATTAAGTAAAAGTATTGAATCTAGAAATACCCCATTGCCTTCATTTTCCAAGCCAATTTCTCCAATTTTGCATAGCTCTCCCATGTTTGTGGATGTGATTTGTCTCCTACAATTTCTTAATTGATTTATCTTTCTATTGTGTTTGGAATTACTTTTGTAAACTTGCAATATACAATGCACTTTTATTCTTTCTGAATTGAGACTAATAGTAATTTTGTTGGTTGTATTGAGGTACAACTTCATTCATGGCAGAAAAGGTAGACCCGGTTGCTCATATTAGATGGCACATTGCATATAATGGAGGAAAGATTCTAGTTGGGTTATTGTTGACTGCATTGAAGGAGAGAGATTCATATATGGGACACAATCAACACTCCCCTTCTTGGATTCCACACATTATAGCTTGCTCCAAGAAGATTCCCACATTGTAGAAGTTTTAAGAGATGAAAGGGGCATTGCTCACATTGAAGGGCTCCAAGCATGTGTTCCATCATTGCAGAAGTTTTTTGGAGAAGTTTCTTTCTTGCAATCATTTTTGTGCAATAGTGTGACTCATATTTTCAGTCTTGTGATTGAAAATAAAAATTGTAATACTGTATTTGTAAGTTGTAACTAGAACACCTTTCTTTTATTAATAAAGTTCATTGATTTTTCCTTCTTAATAGTGGTCTTATTGTGTGCAATTGATGATTGATGTGTATTTTTGTGTTTTATGTTTAAATCCTCAAATATTAGTCAATTAAAATGACTAAATATACTACTAATTGATGTCAATTAATAAGTAAATTGACTAGACATACTACCAATTGATAGAAATCAATTAACAGTGAATAAATATGACTAAATATATGACATGTGAAATAAAAATGACTAAATATACTACCAAATTGATCAAAATGATAATTGAAATTAATGACTAAATACACTACCAATGGACAAAAATCAGCGAATAAAAATGACTAAATAAGTGACCAAATTACAACAATCAATGACTAAATCAACAACTAAATATACTATCAAATCGATCAATCAAAACAACTAATAAATGACTTAAAATGGTTTAGTCATCAATCTGGTAGTGTTATAAATGATTGGCAATAAACTACTAATGGTCATGTGACCATGTTCAGTCATTTATAAGCAATTTATAGTAGTTTTTTTAGTCATATATTGATGTTTTTGTACTAGTGAATAATCTCCAAAAAAAACTTGAAGTGACACAAGGTCTCGAACCAAAAAAACTCAAACCCAAAAACATGACCTTGCTTAATCCCTATTAGAAGTTTCTTCAACACTATCTCTCTTTGTCTTTGTTGATCAACATTAGCATGGTATGTCCATAAAAGAGCATCACTTCCCATGGAAAAAATAGCTTTGCATAGTACTCCAATGTTGGTGACAAGCTACCTTCTTTGTTGAAACAAAGGTGTGGACTAGCTGGTAAACCACCTTCGGCCTATGTTTGGAGCATATTTTACAACCACCTTCTACAAAGATGGATTACTTTCTTACATTTCTATGTTGTTATCATTGTAACCTCGAGCTCTTTTCTTATGATGTTGCACAATAGATTGAGATTCATCGTAGTCAATCAAAGGATGAGATTATTGAAAGGGGTTGTATATTTTTCCATATTCATACTACCCACTCCCCTTTGTCTAGCCATTCATCTCTTCTTGGTTGCAGGATCATCTGGTAGTGTTCAAACTTCTCTATATGTGCAAGTCTTATTTGATCAAGTACAACCTTTGCATAAAATCCCCATTGATCTTAGAAGCCTTGGGAGTTATGGCAACAATCCACCAATGATGCATATATAAACTCCACCATCAAATCCTTGTGCTCTGTAGAATAACCCATGTAGGTTGCAACATAATATTCAAGTTTTTCCCAAGTGAAATTGTCTTCTATGCTCTCATGTATGTTGTCAGTGTAGTAATGATTTTTTATTAGGTATTTCTAAAACTATCTTTTACTTAATCTTCCACATGCCTGCTCTATTATTAAAAATAATTAATGAATCTTTACGATATTCCTAATTAATTCCATGACCTTCTAAGATTTCATGCTGCTCAATAAATGCCTTGGCCACCATAGTAGCCTGCATAACCTCTTAGAGATAAACAAACTCAACAAGAAACCTAAAATATCGACCTAATCCTAGAAAACTTGAACCTCTTATTGGAAAAGGCTTTCCCTCCATATTAAGCAACATTTCTTTGACCTTTTTAAGGCCTCCTAAAGTGTTAGCAATCTAAGACTCTTTTTAACACAAGGAACTTACTTAAGTTCTCTTTTCCCTCATTAAATCTTAACATTCCAAAGAACTTAAATAACTTCTAAGTGTACCTATTTTGAACATTAGTCAAAATATGTTAGCAATTAGATGTATATGCACAAGAGTTGGGTATGTCAAAAAAAAGGGTGGAGTATGCAAGAGTAGGAGCTAGAGTAAAAAAGAGTGCGACTGAAGCATCAGGGAGTACTAGATGATTAGGAAGAATATCTACTACTCCTCCCTTTGCACAAAATTCCTTCAGGGATTTACCATCCATTGGAGAGAAAAGAAAACATATTGCTAGTCCTATGGTAAGTGAGAAATCCCCTCCAATGGTGCATGCCACCAGGGAAGAGAGGAAGAAAATTGCCACCACAACATCCCCTATTGCCCCTACAAGAAGAAGAGTCAAGCAAAATGCTACAAGGGAGAAGAGTATAGGCATTAATATTGTTGATGAAGAAGAGGAACTAGAAGAAGAAGGACCATAGGTTGTTCAGAGAGGAAGGAAAGAGGCTTCACAAGGTGAAGCTAGCACAAAAATAAGAAGAATTGACATAGTAGATACAAAGAGTGAAGAAGAAATAGAGAAAGATAAAGAGACAATAAAAATTTAGATGAGAGAAAAGGAAAAGGAAGCCAAGAATGATTTTGTAGAGAAGAAGGAGAAAGAGACAAGTCAAAAGAAGAAGTCTTCGGTGAAGGGAAAGAAGCAAAAACAACAAGAAATGCCTCACTCCCTAATGAAGTTAGAGGCATTATTTAGCAGTATTATGTAGAATGATATGTTATAGACAAGGCCACCATCATTGATGCCATAGTCAAGTATATCATTGTATTTGAAGCTTACATGAAGAATATCAAGAAGGATGTTTTTGATGATGTATGAGGCATCCTACTGAAAAGAAGGGAAGAAGCTATAATGGAACATGAAAGGCTAAATGATGAAGCCTTGAATAGAGTTGGTGCTCCACTAACCAAAGAAAATAGAGCCAAATTTTCCACCATATACAACAAGGAGTTGAGAGAAAGGTAAAGAGTTACCACTCTTATGAGTAAGGACAAAGATGACCATGAAAGGATCCAAAAAGAGTGTAATGATAAAATTGAGGAGATAGTTCAAAAGCTAGGAATGCTTCCAATGACTAAAGAAGAGGTGAATGATGAACTGCACACTAATGATGCTCAACATGAGTAGGATATGAATGAAGAAGTTGCAACAAATAACACCCCTTTGGAGGTAGAGGATATGACAAAATAAAATAAACAGGAATACATTGCAAAGGAAACTCCTCCAATATAGAATATTGAAGTCCCTCCTCCAATAAACACAAATAACACTACAAAGGAAGGGAAAAAAAAAGGAAGTGAATGCAGCTAAAGGTGATGATGTGGAAAGGTTGTTGATGAGAAAGGTGAAGAGCATGGTAAGGAAGAAGAAGAGCATGAAGATAAGGAAGAAGAGAATAAAGAAGAAGAAGAACACAAAGACAAGGATGTATTCGGAGATGCTAAAAAGGATGAAACAATTGACTCTGGAAAGTCTATAGAAGAAAGGGGTAACACTATGGAGACTATAAAGTCTCTTGGTGAATCTTTCAGCTCCTTCAGAGATTCTCTAAGAAATTTATTAAGTGTTTAGCCTAGTTTCCAATCCATTGTGTCCTCTTAGTTGTTGCAGTTGCCAATTAGTCAAGGTAATGTTGATTTGAACAAAATGTATCTTATTCACAAGCTACAACTAGGAGACTTGTTCCATACATATGTGAGAAAGGAGATAATTGAAACCCATTAAAAGAACAGAGAACTAATGGATGAGGTAGTCAAAGCATTTCAAGAGATCATACTCGGATCACATGTGGATACCACACTCTCTGATATTGAAAATTTTAAGCTTTTAATTGATTAATTCAAATCTTATGCATCTAGACTCAAGGAAGAAGAAGAGAAGGAAGTGGAAAAGAGATTGAGTGATAAGAAAATAATGGAGATGATAGAAAAATGTGCTACTACACACAAGAAATTTTTTGAATTATTGAAAGATGTTGAAAGTAGTGTAGATGAGCCAAAGGCACTACTCCAATGTGGCATGAAGTGGCTCGAAGCCACACAACACATAATGAAGGAGATGGATTCTATTGAGTCACAGATTAATGCCACTTCCAGTGCTTATGACCCAACTGTTGACCTCACCAGTGTCACAAGAAGTAAAATTGAAGATCTTCATAAGGATTTTTTCCAACTACAAGCACAAAAAGAACACATCTATAAGGTAGGGGACCACCACATGCAAGGCCCCAGGTCACGGAGGGGAAAGATGCGGAAGGCTTCCCTAACTTACCTCAGCTAAACGGAATGTTAGGATATGCAGGATGAGAATGGTGAGGACTATGAGGTCCTTCAACCACTCTAAAGATCCAAAGTGCAAAATGGGGTTGGGTAAGCCAGTTTTCAGGTTCAACACTATGCCTTAGAAATCTCTCTTTCTAAGGATGAAAATGTAGTCCTTGGACGACAACATGGCTCACTAGCATCTCTAAAGTGTGTTGGCATCTGTACAGCCAAACAATAATAGAGACAAGGTCAAACCTAAGAAAATGACTAACAGCTCAGCTAACTACCACTAAAGGGCCAAAATAATGTAACTAAATAAACCAAGTAATCCCTAATGTGATAAAGCAAGAATGCAAGAGTAAAGGTGGCAAGAAGGATCTCACAAAGAAACTCATTGACCAGCTAGCTCCTCGAAAGAATGTTCACCTACACACACAAAGGAGAGGAAAATGTTGGGTGGTTGTATAGGGGCCTGCCTTAGTCAGACCCCCATTTAGGTGTTTCCACCTCCATAGACAACCAAATAAACAAGATAAAGAGAATAATGTAGTAAAGAGCACAAGCACTACAAAACAATAAAGTGCTAACTCAACCAAGTGATAGAAGGAAAGAAAGTGAAGCTTACCACCTCCACCAAGAGTGCTCAAGGTTGCTTGGGGGAGAAAATGAGAGTACTCGAGCCTCTGTTGCAATGGTGTTTCATTCCCAACTTGTTCTACCAAAGTGATGGAGTGTTGTGTTTGCTGCAATGAAGAGTTTGTATGCTTGGAATGAATGAAAGTGAGCTTGTGAAGTGATAGAATGAGTGCTTGAAGTTGTGAAGAAGTTGGATTGAATGCTTAGAAGGTTGGAATGCTTGTTCAAGGGGTGAATTTGAAGAAGGAATTAAAGAAACGGCCATATTTAGGTTAGTCAGTTGAAGGGGGCATTACAACTTGACTCCTAATGAGCAGTGTAATGCCTCTATAGGTTCAGTCATAGGAATCTGCTAGGGACGTAAGCAAGCTGCGTGGATGTCTGTGTGTCATGCGAGTGTCCCTGACAAAAATTCCTCCATCGACGCTCAAAATAGGTGCCAAGTGGGATGCAAGTAGTGGGCTTAGGTGGAATTAAGCCTTCAAACTTGATTTTCTAAAGTGGAGAGGGAAAAGAGGGGAATTTACACATGGGGTGAAAATTCACTCCTATACATTTTACACCTACTTTAGTGAGCATGAATATTGATGAGTGCTTGGTAAAGTAGATCAAGGAGAGTGTAAGGTTAGAAATGTATACCTGAACCGTCGAGGAAGCAAAGCTCAGTCTAGTGTACCTGAAAGTGTAGGGCAAGCAAAGGACTTCATAGCTTCTCAGAACTATGAAGTTGAAGAAAGAAAGCGCCTTACAGGTTCTCGGTCCTATAAGGAAGGTGTCCCCCAAAAACTCTAGCATGGAGGAGACCCAAAGGAAGCACCCTACAAGCTCTCAATCCTATAGGGAGGGTATTCTCCATGAACTCAAGCATGAAGAGTACCCAAGGAAGCACCCTACAGGCTCTCAGTCCCAGAGGGAAGGTATTCTCCACAAACTAAAGCATGAAGAACACCCAAGGAAGTGCCCTATAGGATCTCAGTCCCATAGGGAAGGTATTCTCCATCAACCCAAGTATGAAGAACACCCAAGGAAGTTCCCTATATGCTCTCAGTCCCATAGGGAAGGTATTCTCCATGAACTCAAGCATGAAGAACACCCATGGAAGCACCCTATAGGCTCTTAGTCCTATAGGGAAGGTAACCTCCAAGATCTCTCACATGGAGGAAACCCGAGAAAGTGCCCTACAGGCTCTCAGTCCTACAAGGAGGTATCCCCCAAGATCTCTTGCATGGAGGAAACCTGAGAAAATGGACTCCATAGAGTCAAGAAGTGGCCACGTGGGCGAGTAAGCGGATAGTTGCGTAGACTGTCAATCATTTGGAAGTATTTAAAAGGGGTCCCTCTGGAACCCTTCAAAAGGAAAGGGGGTCCACTCAAGGGACACATTGTTTGAAAGGCGATGTCTAGTTAGGCTACCCCCAATCTAGACACGAAGAAAAAGAAATAGGTCTAGTTGGGTTTCCCCCAAGCTAGACGTGATAGGATTTGTTTGAGATAATAAATTTCAAAGGGGATCCCTCAGGAACCTGTCATGAAAAAGGGGGTCCACTCAAGGGACACGTAGTTTGGAAGTAGATGTTCTCTCTCTCTAATTGATCATTCATCAAGGAATCCTTTTGAAAGATGTTCACTTCATCAAAGAATTCAAAAGGAAGACTATGCCCCCACATGAGGGGAAGGTTATTACTATTCCCGCTTTAGAGAATTCCTTTCTTTACAAACCCATGATGAAGGAAACATGTTTCGTTAGGGTTTTGAGTTGAGAATACGATTCTAAAGAAAAGTTTATTAGGATTTTCGAGAAAAGATCCATTGGCAACGAATGCATTTTTTGAAAATCAAAACATTGAAGAATTATCATTGTCACACATGAGAGGGACAACTCAAGCAAAGGAGATAGAAAGATAAAGAGAAATCAAAAGAGAAAAACACAAACAAAGGGCATAGGGTAGCCTGATATTTTAGGGTCAGAACTACTCATAAATATATATAGATATGTATAGTAATAGTATATAAATGAAATGTCATCAACCCCCTACTATATCAGGCCATGTGAAGAATGCACGAGAAGACAAAGTAAAAATAAAAAATTGGGCCAACATGGAAGGGAAGCCTAAATGCCCTCAACACTTTGCATCATCCCCAATTTATCAAAAATCAAGCACAAACATGGAAGAATGATGATACAAATAGAAGAAGGTTTACGACACAAAATTCATGCATGTATCCAAGCACCAATAGGGGTGATGAGGGTCATCCAGGCACACATAGCATGATCACGGGGTTACACATCACAAAAAACACACACAAGATCAAGAAGAGGTCTCTACCTAACATTGATCAGCCAAGAGGTCATTTGCTTCCCACTCTAGATCATTGTAGGGGGAAGGAGGAAAAGCCTGCAGTGGTGGAATGTTAAGAGGAGGTGTGTCCAGTCCTCTCACAATAAGGGCCAAGGAAGAGGGCCCCTTGAGGTCCTCTCCACCGAGCTCTTGTGGAGTTAAGGTCAATGATTTTGCAAAGATCGCTAACAAGGCCGAAACTTCATCCATAGAGTTAAACATGCACCCCACAAGAGTGTCATGTCTAACTTCAGCAGATGGGGTAGGCTGAGCCTGAGATTCACTGCTAGGCTCACTGAGTGACTCACAAGTAGTGACAAACTCAGGGGAAGCTAGGATTGGTTTCGTCACTAGGATAGAACAAGTCAACATAGAACCACCTTGTGGAGAAGGTGGGCTCCTCTTATGCCCTTTGTTGCTAGAAGGACCACTCTCCACCTCTTTCTTCGCCAACAGAGATGAACTCCCCATAGAAAAAGCTAGAGGTGTAGAGGAGTAGGAAAGGACCGCAGTGGATATAACCAAGGTATTAATCATATCCATGGGCTTCAGAAAAGGTTGGATATCCAAAATGGACATCAACAAAGGAAGCTCCACTGAAGGAGTGATGAACACTTGTACCCCCTTAGGGTTAGGCATGTTTGCACTTGTAGCGGAAGTTAGAAACATCACATAACCGAATTGGAGAGAAGTAGAAGGGAGGGAAAAGGACGACACTACAAGAGGCCTTGAAGCAGGGGCGGTCATCTATTCCTCCCTTCTTTGTGAGGCAGCCTTCTCAGCTAAGAGGGATTTTCCTCGACACTTGTGTGAACACGCAAGGCCATTTCTTCAGCTCTTGGAGTTGGAGGCTAGAAGCTATGAAGGAGAAAAAGGCTCCTGGTCAACCATAGGAACATCCACTATGGCCATTTTTTGACAGAGGAACAAATTCATGAATGGGAGCAGGAGAAATAGGTTGCGAGACAGCAGGAGGAGTCAGCTCAAGAGCCTCGATGGCGGGCCTCTCCCCATTCACTACCTTGGGAGTAGGAGTGGTAGGAGTCCACATAGGTCAAGACAAAGAAGACTCTCCTTGGGGGACCCTCTTCCTATAATATTGAATGGGTCTAGGCTCCATCGGTAGAATATGAAGCTCGAATGTGGGATGCTTAGGCTTTTGCCAAGTGGGCACCATAGGATTCTCTTGTAGACGAGGAGTAGAATCTGATGGTACCACAATAGAGTGAGAAGCATCAGAATGACTAGTGAAAGAGGAAGAAGGAGGATCATGAGATCGCTTCTCTTCTTTCTTCTTTCAAGCCTTAGCAACATCGTTGTCAGCCTTTAAGCAAGCCCTATGTGAAATAGCATAAGGCGAGGGAGGGTATCTAACTTTTGGCCTTAGACACCCTTTCTTATAGTTTTGATACGTCTGGTGCAAAAGGTCCATCCTAGGTGGGAGAGGACCAATGGGTTTAGGCCAAGAGTAGTCCAAGGAGTAGCTACCATGAGCAACCGGTGTCGTGAATTACATGTATGGATCCCCTGTGGATAAATTTTAGACATTTATGCATGACAGAGGGTATTGTGTTCATTGCCACCAACCAAGGGATACCCAATTTCACCCTAAAGAGCTCAGATCCATGGATGATGTCAAACAAGAAGTTCATAGATTTAGGTCCCACCAGAACTGACAGGACGATACTACCTAAAGGGGGCACAGAAATCATGTCATGTGTAAGAATAGTACTCACAGGTGCATCATACCCATCTTTATGTAAAAATTTGATTAGCATAATCTCCTTAGTTATTATGTTTACTTGTGATGTCGGATCAATGAGAACACTTGATATGATGTTTTCATTGATCTACATGGGGATATAAAGAGGAGATGGTTCTTTGTTAAAACCCATCGACAAGTCTTGTGAAGTAAAGATTATGCTAGTACCATTGTCCACAGGATGCACAGAGGGGATAGGTTGATGCAAGAAGGAGGCCATCACGCACTCTAGACAATGCTTTCATAGAGTCCCTAAAGGCACAAGGACAAGATAGTGACCCAACTAAGGTTTCGTTATGCAATACCTTTGGAACCTTCCAACTACACGAACTAGGGGTCACAGGTTGGGTTGCAAGGCAATAGCCTTACAACACTCGCACCTACAACACTCCTAGAGTATGAGGAAAGGAAATGTCAATATCGCAAAAATAGAACCAAAATGGTTCATGTTAGGTTCACCAAAATGTAAGGTAGGGGGACCACCATGTGCAAGGCCCCAAGTCATGGAGGGCCAAGATGCAGAAGGCTACCCTAACTTACCTTAGCTAAAAAGGATGTTAGGATATGCAGGATGAGAATGGTGAGGACTATGAGGTCCTTCAACCACTCTACAAACCCAAAATACAAAATGGGGCTAGGTGAGCCAGTCTTCAGGTTCAACACTATGTCTCAAAAAGCTCTTTGTCCAAGGACAAAAGTGTGGTCCTTGGACGATAGCGTGGCGCGTTGGTGTCTCTAAAGTCTGTTGGCGTCTACATGACCAGACAACATCAGAGACAAGGTCAAACCTAAGAAAATGATTAACGGCCTAGCTAACTACCACTAAAGGGCCAAAATAATGTAACTAAATAAACCAAGTACTCCCTAATGTGATAAAGCAAGAATGCAAGAGTAAAGGTGGCAAGAAGGATCTCACAAAGAAACTCATTCGCCAGCTAGCTCCTCAAAAGCACATTCACCTACACACACAAAGGAGAGGAAAATGTTAGGTGGTTGTATAGGGGCCTGCCTTAGTCAAACCCCCGTTTAGGTGTTTCCACCTCCACAAATAGCCAAAGAAACAAGATAGAGATAATAATGTAGAAAGAGCACAAAAGCATTGCAAAACAATAAAGTGCTAACTCAACCAAGTGATAGAAGGAAAGAAAGGGAAGCTTACCACCTCCACAAAGAGCACTCAAGGATGCTTGGGGGAGAAAATGAGAGTACTCGAGCCTCTGCTGCAATGGTGTTTTGTTCCTAACTTGTTCTACCAAAGTGATAGAGTGTTGTGTTTGTTGTAATGAAGAGCTTGTATGCTTGGAGTGAGTGAAAGTGAGCTTGTGAAGTGATAGAATGAGTGCTTAAAGTTTTGAAGAAGATGGATTGAATGATTAGAAGGTTGGAATGCTTGTTCAAGGAGTGAATTTGAAGAAGGAATGAAAGAAATGACCATATTTAGGTCGGTCGGCTGAAGGCGGCGTTACAACTTGACTCCCAAAGAGAAGTGTACTGCCTTTGTAGGTTCAGCTGTAGGAATCTTCCAGGGACGTAAGCACGCTGCATGGACGTCTGCATGTCGTGCGGGCATCCTCGATAGAAATGCCTCCATCAACACTCAAAATAGGCACCAAGTGGGATGTAATAAGTCGGCTTAGGTGGAATTAAGCCTTCAAACTTGGTTTTCTAAAGTGGAGAGGGAAAAAAGGAGAATTTACACATGGGGTGCAAATTCACTCCTATACAACATCATACTAAACTTTTGTGATGTAAGGGATCTATTCAATCTTGAATTACTACTAGCTTCTAAGGCACTTCTCAGTTCAAAAAAGGTAAAAGGGATGAATCTGGTACTTTCTTCACTGGAACAAGGAGAAGAACTATTGTTGGAGTTTGAAACCTAGATCAGGCTTCTTGTAGAGGCCAAGCAAGAATGGGAAGATGGTGGGCCAGCCTGGGAAGATAAGGTGAAGAGGTTACAAGTGTCAACCACCCCGGTTGACTCATCTTTCATATTTTTATGCATTTTTCTACTCAAATTATTTATACATCAAACATATAGAGTTGTATTTCGGTATATTTTTGCTCTGGTACATGACTTAGGTGGAGTAAAATCCTTTCACAACTATGTATATATGGATACATCATTTAAGGGGAGTTCTAATAATGGATTAGAACAATGTATATAGGTGCCCTTTTCCCTTGATGTCAAAGGGGGGAGAATATTGGAGAGCATGTTTGGAGTTTTTAGCATGTTGCCATCAATGACAAATGGGGAGATTATTGGAGATTGTCATTGATGATGCTAGTTAGCAACATGAACATGGACAATGTACGTAGAAATATAAGATAGTGTTGTCATTGATGTCAACATTTTTTTGGATTAATTTGATTAATATTGACATGATTCTAAGGTGTTGAAGAAGTCATTTGTGCAAGGAGATTTGGTCTAGAAAGTTTAGTAGTGTGGAAATCTAACTAGGTGTTAGAATTTCCAGTTTAGAGTTACAATGTATTAGTTTTTGGGTCCACACCACTCTGCAAAGGAAGATTTTTCTTTGTGCTTCTAACCTAATTTTTGTGTTTGTTAGAGGAATCTAAATCCAATAATTCATCCTATTTGGAAAATTATTTTGTGAGATATGAATGACAGGGTCCGATCTGGCATTTCACAATCATTTCTTGTATAGTGTGTCAGTGTGGGAGATTTTGCACTCCTTTGCGGATGAGTCTTTGATGTTGTGGTGTTGAAGATAAGCTATTAGATATTAGTTGAGCATGAATTCCAAATGGTATTGTCTTTTGAGGTCCATATTTTTTGAATTGGATGAACATTTGAAGGGTTTTGGTTTAGGTCCTATGATGTGCCGACCTAACACATTTAATGAGTATGCAAAAGGTTGATATGTGTTGCACTTTTATATGGGATCTGTTTTAGCTCCATCTTGACCTATCTTAAGGATATTTGAATTTTAAATTGTGGCATGAAGTTTGGTTGAAATGTTTTGGCGCCGACAAATTGAATTTTGCTTGTTACATCCAATTAGGCTGACCTAATTGATGTTACACTTAATGGGGGTATATATGAAGAATTTATTTCATTTTTTAGGGGTGATAAAAAGTATTGGATGTGACCTACATGAGGTTGATGTGAATTTGATCAAAGTTGTGTGAATTGAGTTGTAAAGTGTGTGAATGCAGAGAAATCATAGCATTGATCTAGATCAATACAAATATTGATACTATACTTCATTAGAGTTGTAATCCTACATATTGTAGATGTAATTTGTAATAGTTAAAAATGTGTTGTGAGCCACCCCTCTTTCTTCTATCTTTTCCTCTATGGACAATGATCCCACTTGGACAGTGATTTTACCTACAGTGAGCACTTTTGTAATATATTATAATCGGTTATAATATATTGTGAGCTAACCCTCATCATGGTTTTTCCCATTTTGGTTTTTCCACGTAAAAATTCTAATGTTCATATGTTATATGATCTTTTGGATATTTCACGCTTTCTTTCCTTATAGCAGTTGAATATACTTTGATAATTAGATGGATAATGTTTGAATGGTATAATAGAATACTAATTCAGCCCCCTCTCAATATTTTGGGTGTTCAACAGAAGTGTGGAGAAGTGAATCAATGTAGATTTGGGTCCTAGTTCACCCTTGGCATGGTTTTCCTTCACTTCTTTCCACCGCAAAAGTGTTAGGTGTCAACATACTTGGTGTTGCACGTTTGAGGTACATACGTTTCATTGAGGCCAACCTTAAGGAGTTGTTTAGGTCACAAATGATATAAATTCAAGGTGAATTATTGGAGATGTAGTGGCATGTGTGGCAAGTGTGAGATGTGAATGTGATCAAGTGTGGTGATTTGAGTGTGAGCTTAATGCCTATGACTCTAGATGTAGTGAGCAGAAGGTTTCTACATTTCAGTGTGCTTGAAGTTACTGGAGGTAGTGATCCAAAGGTTGTGGATGGCATAAAGTTGCCATGGTGGATCTTATTGTTGCTTTGAGATAGTGAATCTCTTTGTAACAATTTCTTCTATCTTATTTCTTTTGAACAGAGAGTCCTTTGGTCAGTTCACCTTTCTTCTTTTCTGGGCAGTGAGCCTAATTGTATTCAATGTTTCTATTCATATATATGTGAGCTATTCCTCACCATGGTTTTTCCTTGCTTAGGGTTTTCCGTGTAAATATGGTGTTCTATTGTGTTTGGTTGTGTTTGCATTGTTGTTTCATATGTTTACATTTTGCTAATGCTTAATGAGGGTTTAAATGTTGATAAGGGTTTGAAAGTTAATGAGGGATTGACTGTTTTAATGTACAATTGATTCACCCCCCTCTTAGTTGTCTTGTGCATCTAATAGTTAATATATAAGTAACAATAAAAATATAATAAATGTTATTTATTATTGAAAATAACCCTAAAATTTAGTAAGCTATACTCATAAAATAACCCTTAATGCTATGCAATAATATGTCCCAAGGATACCCTAGTAGGGAAAGAGGTAAAATTCATGAAGTGTTATAGATATGGGCATCCTACAAAATCAAGGAAATGGTGAGATATCATCATAAAAATCATAAATCCCGTAATCATGTGAGCATAAGATATAAGCATGATAAATATAACAAAAGAAAATTGGAATATTGTAAACTTGATAGAATATAAGTATATGATTTATAGATAATTCTATAATCATGGAAAAAATGGGACTAATATTATTTATATGTGATCAAAAAGCTAATGATATTCATGTGAATTATTGGAAATTTTAAACATGGATTGGTATAGAAGCTTCTAGAAGTGAAGAATAGTAATCTTGGATCAATCTATAGTCACAAAGGAGTGTTAGATGTCATCATGATAATCTTGTTAGAAAAATAATAAGCATCATGGAACATAAGAATCATAATATGTGAGATTAGTAGCCATGGAAAACCTTCTATCCAATCATCAGAGAAAATATCATGTTATTAAATCATGTGATAAAAAATCATAATCATTGGAGTTATATGGAAAATAAAGAATTAGAAAATTAAATATAGTAAAATATTGGATAATGATATAAATGTATTCTCCCCAAGTGGAAACACCATCAAAATAATGTAAAATATATATAAATGTGTATACAAAGCATGGTAGAAAAAATATCATCTAGCAATATTAGATGGATCATCAACAAATAGATCATCCATATCTTAATTATGTGGTTTGTAACCACCTTAAATTATTTGAATTTCATCATGATAGAATGTTTCTCTCTTTGTAAATGTACTTGATATATGCATAATAATATATTGACCTTTTGTAATCCATTACTATTGTACTTATAGAGTGGGCCCCACTTGTGTTTTTAAAATAGTTTGATTTTCATTTGAAAACCCATTTGAATGTGGAACCTTTAAAGGGTCTGCAGTACCAATATCATCAGATTAGACATTTTTTGTGGATTCTCATGATAAGTATGGAGCATTCCTTGCTCTAGTACATATGAAGGTATAAGGAGTGGAATAATATTTCTCTTACTTAACTTTTGGTGGAGGAAAATTATTCTAAGTTGGATTTTGGTCTTGATGTTCCTGAGGAAGTAATGAAGAGGGCTTCATTAGTTCCTTATTTTTCCTTTCAATTTCAAACTTTATATCTTTCTTCAATTCTATGTTCCTAATCCTTGTGATCATAGAAAAGGTTATTTTAAGAGTGCTAATATAATTATTATGTGAAGTTACTTGACTTAGAAATAAGTAAGCATTCATACCTCTTAACTTTCACAATTCTATATTTCAAATATCAATGTACTATAGAAGGAACCACCTTTAGTTGCTCTAACCAAAGTCATTCAAGTGATAGTGAATCTATCTATTGAAGAAATGAGATGAAACAATATATTTTATTTCTAAAGGCCTACTTGGAGAGGCAAGATACTACTTCCCAAAGTGTTTATATGGACATCATTAGTATTTTTCAATCCTACACCCAAATGTGAATAATATATTGTGTTAGAATTCAGTCATTTAAAAAATATTCCATACATATGTTGTATTCATTACCTAGATTAATAAGGATACTTTCAAATTAATGGCCATGTAAGACACATCAAACATAAAGTAGACTTTAATAATTTTCATAAAGTTTCTCCTCCTCATTTAAGTAAATAAATGGAGGAACATGAGGAGGATTTAATATTATATGTCATGCCCATAAATGTTTCATAGGAGTGCAAGAAGAGGTACCAATATGCTCAATATCCAAAAGATCTCTAGTCATAAGTTTATGTGTCATAGGATGCTTGGGCACTTGTTGATATTCAATATTTTTAGTTTGTACATGGGCTAGAAAAGGATTAGTATACATTTTAAAAAATTGGCTAGGTGTATTGACTAAATGATTACCACTATCATTCACAACATCAACATGTATAACATTATTGTCAATGAGGTCTTGGATTTTATGTTTTAGTGCCATGAAAATTTGAGTGAATTATCCATTAAAACTCTTTGGAATTTATAAAAAGGATTGGCATGATGATACTTAGGTAATCCTCTATATCCTGGTCAAATGGACAAATGAAATCAAGAGTGATCAAGTTATTAGTAAGAAAAAATTGAAGCATATTTTCCAATGGTCCACTAAGCTTTGTAAAATTTATAGGTCCTTGAGGTTTGAGATAGTATTAGAAGTAATAGCCATTTGGTTGGCACTAGGTTTAGATTCATTCTTGTTACTCAATTTTTAAAGGTATTATTGTTTTAAATTTTCAAATGGTATGAAGATAGGGAATAGGTACAGTAGGCACCACACCTCAAACCATCAGATATTGTTAGTTTAATTTTATCCTTTTATAAATGTGTGCACAAATACATAAGGGAAGAAATACTATTCAACTAAACACTATCTCTAATATGAGGAAGGATTCCCTCAAAAAATATATATTATAACTCATTAGCTTCTAATTGATGCTTCATCTTACCACATAAATATTAGAATTTAATGATATAGTCATTAAAAGGCTCATTGTGTCCTTGTGTACATTTGATCAAATCAATAATAGTTATTTTTAAGCTCATATTAACATGGAGTGTTGTAATAGTGGTCAAATCATAAAAAGAGTAGATAAAACTACATGAGAAAAATATTGTAACTATCAAATTGAGTAGTCCCTTAAGGTTTATGAAAATATTTTAGCTAAAAAATTATCTTCATATGTGAAATATAGGCATACAACATTAAAATCTTATAGATGGACATTACAATCTCCTTTCCATGATATCATTCAAATATGTTTGCTACAAAGTCCATGAGTAATAGAGATGTAACAACTATAAATGTGAGAGGTGTCAATGTGAAGGATAATATATTATAAAGTCATGGTTAGTTGGCACTCATACACTTTCTTCTTAAGTTGACTATATTCCTCCAATAGTGTATCCAAGGTAGAGGTGGGAATATTAGTGGTGAAATGAGCATGGAAAATAATGGAGGAATTTTAAATATGGTGAGTGATAAATGGTAATGACATGATAATGGAAGGAAAATCCATACATTATAAGGTAAGGTCATCATAAGACGAAGAGGAGGGTATAGAAAATGTATGTGTATGGATTAACACTACTAAGTACAAGGATATTAGTAGATATGAAAGGATGAGGGATGTGTGGAACATGAATGGAGGGAAAGGTGGTGGTGATGTTAGAGGTAAGAATGGAAGAGGAAGCAGCCACACTAAGAGTGACAAAATGTGTGTTAGAGGCCATGGATGTGGTAATTATAACATGATAGGAAGAAGGATTAGAAGACTTGATGATGGGTGTTGTAATGGAAAAGAGGACACACCATTATAAGAAACCATAAGAGTGATAATACTATGAAGAATGTCTATGCTAAAATTAGCACCCGATAAATGCATGATGTAAAGTAGTAGCTAAAACTCAAGATATTTAACATGTAAGTGCACTGAAAATTAATTCCCATGTAAGGGGGAGGTCTTGCTTAGCTACACAATCATTGTGATAATAATTGTATGAGTTTTCATGATCCTTAATATCATTTTTAGTATGAGCATTATTAGAAAATATCTTATTAATATTAGAGTGGTTAGCCATATTAGGGTTTAGATAAGCACTTCTTTGTAAAGTAAAATTAGGGTTTCAATAGCTTAAGGTACAAACATTTATTAAAGTGGTATGACAAAGAGAGGTACAAAAAGATAAAACAAAACAAATCACTATTAGATTTATAATATTAGAAGTAAAACTCTAAATATGGAAAACACTAAGGAAATGTAGGAGGGGATGGGTTCACCAAAATAAAAATGAAAATTAAATAAATCTCTCCTAATGTAAGAGAGAGAATAAAAAATTATTTTACATATATCAATAGAAAATAAATAAACAACATAAGCATTAAAAATCTACTCTAGATTGTGGTGATGGGTCTAGCTTGATTGGCTAAAGCATCTTGTTGTAGGTAAGAGGTTGCGAGGTCTAGTCTCCCCACCATCCTCATGGCACCAGAGAGTGTGTTGTGCAGCCATCACCGGTCACATGAAATTTTTTTACTGGGCGCACTACAATTTATAGGGGGGCAGCTACCTGATTCTAATTGATATAGTCTAAAAAAAAATCTACCCTAGATTAAACAGTTGCATAAAATGTAATAAATGTAAATACACCAAAAATGCTTCAAAAAATAAATAAAGTAGCTAGAAAATTATGAAATATATTAAATGTTGATTCCCCAATAATAAAATTATTGCTAATGCTTATAAAATGCTTTAGAATTAGTGAATGGTCTACTTGTTGCTCTAAATCACTTTTGCAACCATAGTTTTGATCTTACAAGTGTGGATTTGACTTGACACAGATTAGATTTGTGTCTTTGGATTTGATCTTTCTTGATTATAAAAATATTAATTTTGGTTTTCCTTGATGTTCTTAATCCACTCCTACATAAAAATCGGTTCTTATGCTTTTTGGTTTGCACAAAGTAGGAATAATTTCTTCCCCTGTGTCAAACGATGTAAGAATAATGAGTCAAAAACTAGATAAAAGGTAAATAATAATCCTCTCAAACATGCAAGATTCCCTAGATGATTGTGCAATGTAGATAATTTGATAAATGCCCCTAATAATGTCTATAAGTAGTAATAGTAGATCTATGATACAATGATCAAATATGACATGAGACAATTAGACAATCTAATGATTTATGATTATACCTTGAAATACAATACTAAGAGTCACATACAAAAGGTTTCTCAATTTGAGTCAACACACAATGGTAATAAGAATATATGTCAAATCAACCCCAAATTAGAATTTGAGTTTTGAAAGTAGAGGGGTCATTTATGTGAGTGTAAGTGATCAATAGCACTTTCACGGCAATAAATTTAAGCTTCAAGGATGAGAAAAGGGTAAAACTAAGGACCTAAACATGTATATGAGAATAAGTACAAATATCAACTATAGATTGGGTTCAATTCAGGGAAATAAGCGTGAATCAATAATAACAACCACACACTACCTAATTCAAGCAATAATGACCCTAATCCAACAATGAAGCACAAATGATAATAGAAATCCAAATAATAAAGCAACAATACTCAATCTTTATGCCATAGTTGATTCATCTCCATTGCTCTTCTTCGTTTTTCTTTGTTTTTTCTAAAATTTGTAGTATGCAATGTACTCACTAAGCTTGATATTGATGATTGATAGCTTGATCTCAAGATAGCAAAACTTCAAAGATTGTGGTTGTAAGGTTGAAATGAAGGTGATGGCTTGCTTTTATAGAAATCCCAATTCAAATGAATGGCTAGGATTGAGAGATGATGCATGATGATTAATGGATGAGATTAATTGAGAAGAAATGAGATAAGGATGGACCAAAACTCGAGAATTTAGTTGAGATTTAGTGCTTATCTAGGAAAAGGTAAATTAAATAATAAAAGCTTTATTTAATTTAGGGAATAGTGAGATGAATAATTAAATAATAAAAATTAATATTTAACTATAGAAGAAGAGGTGGGCTGCTAAATATTAAATAATTAAAATAATTATTTAATAGAGAGTGGATAAAAATAAGGAATAATTAGATAGTAAAACAATTATTTAATTATAAGGGAGATGAAAATGATAAAATAATTAAATAAATATGATTTATTTAATTATGGAGGGAAAAAGCTAATGAATAATTAAATAAATAATAATTTGTTTAATTACAAAGGGAAAAAGGATAATTAATGATGTAATTTAAATAAAATTGATATTTATTTAAATTAATCAAGGAGGAATAATGATAAACTGAATTAATTAAATAATTAAGAATTATTTAATTAATTAAGGAACATGACCTTAGGAAAAATAATTAAATAATTAAAATTATTTAATTATGCTAGGAAGAAGGTGAACTAATGATAAAATGTTGCTTGCAGGCTTGGGACATTTTTTCAATGTCAACATTTTTCCCCTCTTTGACATAATGTGATTTCAAGCATTGTGTCAAAGACTAATCATGAAAATCAGCCTAAACTTGCCTTAGTGTGCCCTGACGGATGTAGGATAAGATGATGCCCCCTTGGGAAAATTGACAAATTTTAAAAAAAATCCAAAAAAAATGGCAAATTTATCAACAAGTTAATTTGATAGGTGCAAAAGTAGTGGCAATAAAAGAACTAGGCTCAAAAGTCGATCTAGGGCTTGATATTTGGGTTCAAAGGAAAAACCTAATGCGACTAGTTATGAGGGTAGGGGCCCTATTAGGTCAAATTAGGTTATAAATATACCCTAGGGGAGTGAAAATAGGTCATTTGTACACTTTTTCTATAGGAGATTAGGAGATTTGGTTTAGGATTCAAAGAAAAATATAGGGGGTGGATGAGGGTGTGCCCACCTTTTAGGAGATGGAACACACAAGGGGGGCGCTATTTTGCTCTATTTCATTCAAGGAAACCAAGATCCCTCAACCAATTGACTTGATTGAGGAATGGGCTAGGGTTAGGATAGTTTCCTAGGGTGTGAATAAAGACTAAAGGGGGTTCACCACTAAGCAAAGGCTTAGAAAGAAAGATGCAAATGATATGCAAATGTAACTGTGTAATCTAGGAAATAAAACTCAAAAGTAGAAGAATGAACTGAGAATGAACTAAGGTGCACCTTTAAAGTTGAAGATGCTTGAAACAAGATCTAAAATCTTGAAATGTTGACTTGTGATGCACACTGGGACTCATACGCCAGTCTAGGTGATTTAGTCTAGTTTAGGGTTTTTGGGCTGAAACTAGAATTTCACAATGATGAGTTTGAATCCACATAAATCTATTAAAAGTGCTATACCAAGACTCATATGCCACAAGGAGCAATTTAGTCTCATTTTTATTTTTCAAAAAAGCCAAGATCTGAATATGTTCTCCTATCTCCTCACTTCCTTCCTCTATTTTCCAAATCTTGCTTCTAGATTTGAACTTGCTAAAACCTGCAAAACAAAGTATTGTGTCGATTTGCTTATGGGGGGTTTGCCTCAGTCAAACCCCTAGTTTGTTAATTAAACCTTGATAGAAAGAATAGATCTTGAAATTGAATGTGTGTAAGAATCCTAATCTTAGTGCATCTACAATTAAGAGGTATAAAGTGCAATGAAACCCTACTCTAGTGTGCAAGAATAGGATGCATGAATGAAACATAAAGAGGATGACTCACTTTGGGAGATGTCTAATCACCCTAAGAAGCCATAATAATGCATGTGCCTTCTTTTAGGAAGAAAGTAGAATGATAATGGAAGACATAATCACTTAGGAAACAAGTCATTAGGCTTGGTTCAAAGGCTAGTTGCATCTCCCTAGCCTAGAATCCATCATGATTCTCCATAAGAAACCATCATCAACCTTGATAATGTTAGATCTTGAATGAAAGTGAGCTTGAAGACTTGCAAAAACACTAGTATGTTGCTCTAAGACTTCAACTTTATTTTCTCTTTATTCTTGAATACTTGAAAATCTCTATTGAAGGCTCTTGCTTGAAAGTTCTAGGATTACTTATTTCTCTTGAATTACTTAGTGAAATAGTGATTTGAAACCTTAGATTTATAGACATATCATCTAATTTACCATTTATTAGATCCCAAATGCTGACATTAGCCAAAAATTTGAATTAGAAACCTTAATTTCCCACTCAAACCCTAAAAAGGGGCCACACAGGACTCATACACCCAAGGTGGCATATGGGTCCCACCTAGGGGGACTCATATGCCCAAGGTGGCATATGAGTCCCACCCTAAGTTTTTGGGGTGAGAAAATGTTGGGGTATTAGAAAATTGAATGCATTTGTTAATTTTGTCAGGATTTCAACTAAAATAAGCCTTGGGATCCTAAATAAAAGGGTCTTAGGGACCTATTAGGGTCATGAATGCAAAGGTACTAAAATAGGTCCAAACTAAGTGTTCAAAATTTTACCATCTCCAAGAAGGGAGTACAATTTTCTACACTACAGGATTTTTTGCAAAGCCATTGTCAAAATGTTGCATGTACCAATCTTTGCACACCACAGGTATCAAGTACAAACATATGGATGCGAGGAGGGCTCAGACATGGTGGTATGTATCCAAACCATGCTTTGTGATTTTATATTTTGCATAGATTTTAGGTCTCAAAGAAGGGAAAACAAATGCGGTGAATTTTTTGCACCGCAACTATTATTGTGTTCATTGCAACAGTGGTACAATGCATCATAGTGGGATGTAACTATTGTATGGCAACACAAAGGTGTGACATGTGTGAAATCTACTCGCAATCATTTTCTGCACCGCAACTATTATGGTGTGACACAACTAAAGGTTAGAATGGTGCAACTAAAAAGGTGTGACCCAACTGCATGACAAAATGACACAACTATAAAATGGGACTGCAATTGACATGTATGATGCACATGGATGATAGTGCGATCCATTTGTTTGATGGGCTAATTTAGGAAATTTTTTGAAAAAAATTTAAATATGAAATAAATCAAATAAGCTAATGTAGGCATTGTGATCAACATGATGCACTTATTGGTGGATGCAGGTGAGACTAGCAACAATATACATGCAAGAGAGTCGATTGACCTCTTTTTTCCTTTGAGATCATCTAGTTGTAGAGGAGCAAGACACTTTGACTACATTGGGACTCTATCATGTCACATTCATGCTCGTGGTGTAGGCGAATCAGGGTCTACTGACAACATTGACAGAGAGGTCACGCTTAGAGATGAGTTTGTTCCACCTACCGACTAGTGAGGCAACCATGATGTTAGAGAATGTTTGGAGGATTTTGTGGATTCACATCCATGGAGAGAAAGTGGTATATGATATAGGGAGGGGATTAACAATGATACAACGGGTCTTTGGGAATGATTCCCTACTAGAGATAGGTGTCAAGGATTTCGAGATATGATGGGACACCCTAGCAGATAGATATGAGAGACTCAGTGGTATTATTTCTAGTGATTAATGAAGTGATTTTCCCAGATAGGTGTGAACATCGATTTTTAGTGGCGTGGGGGGAGATGCTCAAGGGCATGATGATGGAGGCCATAGTATACACATGGGGACCTTGCCTATTAGTGATGGTATATTTTAAGCTACATGACGTAGCATATAGAGATGGACATAGTGTCATTTGTGGGATGACACTCCTCATGGTATGGGTGTGGGAGCACATTGCAATGTTTAGGCCACTAGTTCAGAGATATTAGGCTCAATGACTACGATATGTGTATATTTATGGGGGAGTAGTTACTCAGATCAGGGTAGGAGATGTCAGATATTGGAGGCATGCTATTGACTTGATGGATGGGTTTACTTGGAATCCTTGTAGGTACTACGCAGGTTGGGATGAGGATGTTGAGCATCTACCCTACTACAGACATACATAGTATTTGATCAAACGGACTATGGAGACACAACACATAGTTGAGAGGCACCTACCAGAGAGGGTATTGAGATAGTTCAGTGAGTGACAAGGAGTGTTAGTGGGGGTAGCAAAGTACACCAGATTGGCTAGAGAGGTCACATAGTGGGGACCTATGATCAACATTTAGGTGGCTTTATAAAATATTGTAGGACTACAACCCATTCAGTGGGGAGCAACGGCCAATGTTTCCAATGCAGGAATGAACCTAGAGTACGATGCATGGTGGGTGACACATAGACCCACACCCTTCATAGATTTGGATTAGTCGATGCCAATGGAGAGGATGAGTAGGGGGGAACAAGGTAGACTGTGGGGTAGAGGCCAAGGGAGAGGAGTTGGGAGAGATAGGGATGGTGGAGATGGAGGCGGTGGGTGAGGAGATAGGGGTAGAGGATGGGATGAAAAAGGTAGAGATGGGAGAGGTTCCCCCACTAGTAGCATAGAGGGTTCCCCCATGTATGCCACCTACTAGAGAGGAGGGAGAGCAAGAGCAGTAGCAAGTGGAGATTGAGGTAGATGTAGAGGAGGAAGGAGTGGGTGGAGAGGAAGATATTGTCATATAGGAGGCTACCAGGGATGTCGTGACTATGGAGGATGGTCTGGATGATGTCCTAATTAGGGATGTTATTATGGAAATGATGGAGGAGGAGGCTGAGGATGTGGAGCAGGGTCCCTAGGCATAGATACAAGCACTCCAAGCACAAGTGCAAGAATTATAGGCATAGGTAGCACAATTCTAGCTCTACAAGGTTAGGTGCAGGCACTAATAGCCAAGATGGATCAAGCAGTGATGCAAGCATAGAGGGCTGATTAGATATGCATTGACTTCGTTTCTAAAATTAGTGGGCTAGCCGCAACATTCGCAGATACTATGTATTGAGCCAATAGAGAGGCTCAATACTACAAGGATCTATATAAGTGTGTCATGCTAGAGACTTCCAAAGAGCCCAGTTTTCAGAGTCAGAGTAGGAGCATGACACATTCACGCAAGACTGAGAGCAGTGGGGGAGTCTCACAAAGATGATTTGGTCCCTATGATAGACCCTCAGGATCATAGCAAAGGGTGGATAGACCATCAGGGTCAAGAGATGAGGGCAGTATAGGCTATGCCTATTTTCATATGTTTTTAGAAACTGATAATTTTGATTGAGCTCGTGAGCTCCATTTTTGGGATACATCATGATATTGTATTGTGACACACAACTTTTTGATATATATATGTGACATACATGAATTTTGGCAGTGACTATATAATGTGTATGGTCCTATGTGCATGCTTCTATGTGGTGGATTTATGATACAATCTTATGATTATGCAATTTATGTTTATACAATGTTCTTATATGATGTGGATTATGGACATTATGATATGATGTTATGGATATCTAATGTATAGTTTATGCTTATACATGCTTATGATGTATGGATGGATGCACCTAATTATTTTCCTATGCTTATGTATGTTATGATGGATGAATAGATATTTATATGCTTATATCCCATGTTTGTATGTGATGCTTATATGGATGATGGTTCGGTGTGATGCAATGCTATGGGTATTTTTGTATTTTTTGATGCAATATGGCAAGTCTAATACATATATGGTAATAACACCTATGATGTGCTAACATGATTGTGTATGAAAGATGGTACTACTAATGCATTTATTTATTTTTTTGTGTCACAACATGCCATCAGGGTGACTACAGGAGATGGATGGAGGGAATGTTAGTGTCGAAAGAAAAGAACGATGAGGAACAAAATGAAAGGAATAAAATAGATGAATTGGGACTTGCTACCTTGAGATCTTGCTAATAAATGATCAAGCTCTTATTTGATTGCATAGTTATCATCATAAAACTTATTATGGCAATGGACAAAAAACACCAAGGTATGACATAGACCAAGGTGTGATATGTTATCCCTTGCAAAAAAAATACACACTGCATACAAGGAATGGCATGACGTAGACTAGTAACCATAGAACCTTGTTACAATATGTGAGGAAGTAACCAAAAGGCATGTTGATCCTAACACAAGAAAGCATTAGATTGAGCTTTGGCTTGCATAGGATGTTTTGATTATTCCTAATGGAAATTCAATCACACACAAGGAACCTAGTTGCCCCAGTCATATTGCCAAGAAAAACCACAAAAAACAATCAAAGAGAAAAAGGTCATGGTCCATCATCACTCCTCTAAATCCTCCTTGGGACATCCTTGAGGGGTATAGTGACATGACCAAAGACAAATTGATAAAAAGATAACACAAATTGGACCAACAAAGTCAACAACCATTTAGGTCATTTTCCAATTATTGTTTGGATGATTAGGTTATGGATAATGATAACGTCTGGTTTTAGGAATGGTACACCTCATAGAAGACCAATGATGAATTGAGTTTGGTTTTGAGTGCATAATAGCATGTATAAGATAATTGATAGCTTGGATAGCTAAAGTCTAGTTTTAGAAATGCGACATTACTACATAAGATGTTTAGTCTGGTTTTGACAGTGCAACACTCTTGTATAAGACTGTTTGATAGCTGATAAGGATTGTTGATTATTTGTTGCTTGATGTTTGATGTTGATGTTTTGATAGGTACCTTTGTTTCAGAAATTTATCTATTTATAGTTGAAGATTGATTGTATAGTTTGCTTGTTGTTTCACGATTTGGATAAGCTTAGTTCTCTTGTTTGATAACTGCTTGCATCTACTCAAAACGTTAACCTTAGCAAGGGATAGTTTATTGTGAGATGGATGATTAGGACAGATGAGTACCTTGTTATGAAAAACCCTAAGTGACTACCCTAATGCCTTGGGGGCTCATCGATGATAGCCTTAACTACATGAAGTCGTAGATGCAACATAGTTCGACCACTTGGACTAACACAGACTCTGTTTCTAGAATTCTATTTAACAACACTTTTTAATTTTTTGTATTTTGATGTTTTCTATTTTTTGGATTTTGATGTTTTCTATTTTTTTGGATTTTGATGTTTTCTAACATTTGTGGATTTTGATGGTTTATTCAGATGTTTTGGATTTTCTTGATGTGTTTTGAAGTGTTGAACCATGTCTAGGATCCCATATGAAACCCAAGTCTAATAATTTCCCCGATTCATGTATAGGACCGACTTATTATGGATGAAAAGATGAATGTACAAAAAAATTTATGGATGGATATGAAAAGTGCAAGATGCCAAATGTTAATGATTCTCAAACCATGAGAGGGATGACTAAGATTTATGATAGGAAAGATGGAGGGCATAATTTATTATGGAGTGGAATGTGCATGATAGATTATGGATGGAAGTGGAAAATTATATAGAATGATAGTAGACAATGGAGCAAAGACCGACTACACATGACACCTATTTGTGAGGTTTTCACCATGGTACTTATCCAAATCACCACCGAAGTGGTTTTCACTATTGGACAAATTATTTCTCTTTACTATTTTGTTTTTTCTATCTTTTTTGTGTCACCAAGATGCTTGTTTGCTAGGTTTTCATCACGGTAACAATTTTTTTCCTTTTTTTTTCAATTTTTTTATATTTTTTGATGAGATTCTCTGAAAAGCTAGGTATAGTACTTGTGAAGGTGCATGCTATTGATAGGATTTGGTAATGGTTCACCTTCAGGAATAGAGATTTGATAATCACCAAATCCATATGGTGTTGTTATGATGTAAGGACCCAACCAATTAGGCTCAAACTTCCTAGGTTTTTTCTTTTTCTTTTTTTTTTTAAGAAAAAGGCATGGAAGCCTATATATATATCATAATATAAAAGTTTACATAATATAGATAATTCTAGGTCAACAAAATATGATAATATGCTGATAATAAATCAAAATTCAATTTTAAATATCCATGTCTATTCCTGCAACTAACTCCCAAATACCAAGTACTAAAAAGCCATCCTACATACATTTCATCTCCCTTATGCTTATTGTTGATTAAAACCATACATATTCAAACTACTTAATATATCCTTATGAAAAAAAAACTACCAAGCCTACATCTACATAAACTATTGTGCCAAAAACCCCCCATAAACTAAATTCTCATCTTGAAAATCCAATTTCTCAGTAAGCTGAAAACCTCTTTCAAACATGCTTCTTCGACCAACAGAATGGCTAGAATACTGCACTAGATGACCCATCCTAACTATGGCAGGATTAAAACTCACTTGCAAACTGTTTGATGTGGAACCATTTGAAGAAGACTGAGGTGGATGAAGATTCTGTGGTGGAGAAGGAACTCGAAGCTACAAACCCAATTGTAATCCAGAAGCTGAAACTGACAGTACATGCACTCTTAAGAAATTAAGTGCATAATACTTTTCTCTTAAGTTAACCTCCATTACCGTACACAACTAGTGTCTATTCTTCCTAAGCGCTCTTAGGAGAAAATTTTCATTTTTGTACCGAATGGATAATCTAAAAGCATCATAAACTTCTTCATATCCCTGTCAAGACTGCAAAAAATCTCTAGGGAACAACCCACCAATGTAACCATCTCCAATAAAAAGATTATAATTTTGTATTGCTTTCAGAACAACATTGTCCATCACAAATTGAAATTTTACATATTTCTTGACCAATTCTTCAACTTCAGTTAGAAATTGAATCATGTCCAATGCATTAGACAAGAAGAATGAAATCACCTGAGAGGGGAAGAGAAAATGACAAGCTCTTGGACTAGTGACATTGGTCCCTAGTACCGTCTGAATGCAATCTTCAACCCTCGCGCTATCCATGTTGAACATAAGCTTGAGAGAGTCTTGAGACAAATATCCTTCAAAAGGCCTCTCCCATGGTTTGACTGGTAGAAAAACCCTAAAATTCCACGGGCGGATGGTCATTTCACACCTTTCTACACTGGTAGAAATTGATAAAGAAGAGAACATGCAGAGAGCTTAACAAAACCTTCACTTTGAAAACACTTGATGAAAGAAAATCTGCCTTGTTTCTCTTCTTAAAGGCTACATATACATGTGAAATAATGATGAGAAGGAGTGCGTAAAAATAAAACATAATATCTGGCTCTCCATAGATGATTGTTCGTGTGAAAAGACTATTCAAACAGCTGAGACAAAATGAAGCACCTCAAAAATTAAATGCTATGTACCTGCAACAAAAAAAACATTAGGAAAAATAAAATTCTAGGTTTTTTTCGATCCATTTGATTTTTTAGATTCTCTTTTAAGACCAAGGTCTCAATGTCAAAATTTTGAACTCAAATTTCTTATTAAAGTTGTAATGAAGATGATTATAATAAGCCTATAAATGGACTAATGCATTCTATCACTTCTCATCCAATAAATCTAGCTCATGTAAACAGGATATACGATACTCTTCCTCATCAATAAATTGTTGCATAGATATTCTCAAGGATGGTAACTCAACCTCAATGGGAAGAATGTCTTCAAATCCAATGATGATGGAAAATGGAGTGGCTCTTTTTGGGGTGTGAATGTTGGTGCAATAGGCCCATAATGCAGGGTTAAGTTGTATGTGCCAGTCATTTCCAACATCATCGATAGTCTTCTTTAGGATTGTAAGGATCTAGTCTTGTTAGATGCCTCGACTTGACCATTACCCTGGGGTAGTATGGAGTGGAGAAATGATGATGGATGTGAAATATATCACACAATTCATGGAAATCCTAATTTTGAAGGGACAACCATTATCTATAATGATGGATTGGGGAACACCATTCCAACATATGATGTAATTAAGGATGAATTTGGATATTTGTTTACCAATGATGTAGGTTATTGGAATAGCTTTGATCCATTTGGTAAAATAATCGGTTGTAGTGATGATACACTTATGACCATTGGCAGTGGTGGGATGGATCTTTCCCATAAGGTCGAGTCCCCATTGAGGGAATGGCCATGGTGATGTAACTGGATGAAGTTCTTTCGTAGGTGTGTGCATAATATCTCCATGTATCTAACATTTGCAACATTTCTTAACAAAGTGATAGGCATCACATTCCATAGTAGGCCAATAGTATCTTGTTAGCATAAGCTTTTTGGCTAGGGTAGGACCAGCAAAGTGATCTTTGCATATGCCATCGTGTGCCTCATGCAAATCTATTTATGCTTCATTTGAATCAATAAATCTTAGGAAGGTACTATCTAGACTACGATAGTAAAGGGTATCATTAATGATGACATATTTGGATTCTTGTCGAATAAAGGTCCTACACTGGTTAGAAGACAAGTTGGGAGGGATAATTTGGTCATGCAGGTAATTCTAAAATTCTTTGTGCTATGGAGAATTAGGACCAAAAAGTTCACACACAAGCTCAAATTCAAGGATATTGAATGCAGGGATCAATTGTTGTTCCACCAAGAACTTGTATTGTGGTACATTATTAGGCATATCCAAGAGAGATCCAATGGTTTCCATTGCATCAGTTGCCTTGTTTTGAATCCTCGAGATTTGAGTAAAAAATGATGAAATCAAAATATTTCTTGAAACTATTGACCATTTGCTTATAGGGAGTAAGCTTTTCATCTTTTGTGTCATAATCATCATTAACCTAACGGATAACCAATAGGGAGTCATTGTATACCTAAAGATTCTTAATTTTCCATTTAATGGTCATTCATAGTCTTGTTAGCAATGCTTCATATTCAACCATGTTATTTGTTCATGAAATGCTATTTTGTATGACTTAGGTATGGAATCCCCTTGAGGTGTGACAAAGAGTATACCAACTCTTGAACCATGATTTGTATAAGACCCATAAAAGTACAATTTCCATGTTGTAGAAGTCTACTATGAAGATGGATTCATCAAGAAAATTAGACACTAGAGGATGATCTATCACTCTTGGTGAGTCTACAAATTGATCAACTAGCATTTGTCCTTTCATTACCTTATGATCAATATATTCTATCATACTCACTCAAGATCATTACCCACTTTTCCAACTAGCCTGTTAACATTGGTTTGCTCAGTAGATATTTCAAAGGATCAATCTTAGCTACTAATTTTGTTCAATGGTTCAACATGTAGTGTCTAAGCTTCTATGTGGAAAAAATAATTGCAATACATGCTCGCTCAATAGGGATATAATTAAGCTCATACCTTGCAAGAGTGTGACTAATATAGTAGATAGCTCATTATTTTCCATCATTGTCATTTTGTGCTAAAAATGCCCCCAATACCAACATAGTTGCTGATATGCATAATATGAGGTGTCTACCATCAATAGGAGCCATAAGAACCAGAGGAGACAACACATAGTCCTTGATTTGTTGGAATGCTTCTTGGAAATGATCAGTCCATATGAATGGGACTCCCTTGCAGAGCAGATGTTGAAATGGTTGAAATGTATCATCTAATTGAGAAATGAACCTTCAAATGGACTACAAACTTCCTTGTAAAGTGTGTAACTGACTTATGCTTTTTGGTGGAGGCATTTCCAAGATAGATTTCACTTTTGCAGGATCAACTTCAATACCTCTATGAGAGATAATATATCCTAAGAGTTTTCCTGACTGCAACCCAAAGAAACACTTATTTGGATTTAACTTGACTTTGTATTCTTCTAATCTCTTGAAAATCTTATCCAATAATATTAGATGATTGTCTCTTGATAAGGATTTTTCTATTAAGTCATCAATATAATCTTTCATAAAGGTATGCATGTAGTCATGAAAGATAGTGATCATAGATCTTTGATATGTTGCTCTAACGTTCTTAAGACCAAATGGCATGACATTCTAGCAAAAGGTACCCCAAGAGCATGTGAAGACTATTTTATGTTGATCCTCAAGAGAAATTCTAATCTAATCATATCCTAAAAAACTATCCATAAGCGATATCATCTTATATCCCGCTATGAGGTCTACTATGATGTCAATGTTGGGTAGCGGGAAGTCATCTTTAGGATAAGCTTTATTTAGATCTCTAAATTCTATGCATACTCATATTCCACTAGTTGGTTTAGTTATAGGAACTAGATTCAATATCCATTATGTGTAGTCTATAGGACAAATGAAACCAACATCCAAAAGTTTCTTCAACTCTACTTTCACTAGGAGCACAATCAATGGATGCATTTTTCTCAATTTTTGTTTGACAGGTTTAGCATTTGGAACTAATGGAAAATGATGTAGAACTAGCTCAGGATCTAACCCAAGCATATTAGTGTATGACCATGCAAAATTAATTTGTTTCTATGAGAATAAATTGGAAAACTCTAGTTTTTTCTTGATTGTAAAAGATGCTACAAGGTGAATGATTCTAGGATTATCTTTTGTACCAAGATTTACCTCTTCTAATTTTTCCATGCAGGTAATGGTGATCTCTCTTGATTTATGAGGCTGACCAACCCTCCATCCTTAGGTGCCTTGGGGAGGTTTTCACCATCAAATACATCCTTTATTTTTACTTTTTCTTGGTCTAAAGGTGCCTTTTGGTTTTTACCTAAAGACCTATTCTTTGTTCTTCTCATTCTTATGACTAGAGGGTGGAGCACACTCTCCAAAGTATGCTACGTTGTTGAAATGAAGAAAAATGATGTCCAAGTTCACCAAAATGGGGTTGAAGAACTAATTGGGACCTATTATTCCTCAATTCATTAAGAAATGAGATCTACACAATGAAAGGACTATCAACCATTAGGTGAGTCAAGTCAAAGTGTGAATCTGCTAATTTTCTTTTTTTACAAGGACAATAGTCTTGATTAAACAACACTTTGGGAAGAAGGATTAAAAATAGGAAAATAACTCCAAAATGCAATCTACAACTTGGATCTAATAGATTAAGCTCAATACTGATGGAACCAGAAATTGAAATGTAGATTAGAGAGGGGTAAGATGATGTGTACTAGTCACCAAAAGTGCTCTACTTAAGTTGGCTTGAGACTCATTTACCTAGGGGTGAATGGGTCTTGAGTTAGGGTTTGTCTACAACTTTTAAGAGCCTTTGCTATAGATTTGAATCTCTTAATTTGTTCAAGTTTTAAGTTCATAAATCTAGAAATAAATTATGTAATTGAGTTTCCATGAGATGACAACTTTATGACAATTTTTGCAACTTTGACAAGTTCTCCAATTTTTCTCTTCAAGAGATCTCCAAGATTTCTTCCACCTA